>PVJC01005357.1:0-15352 GCA_004026665.1 Murina feae
CGTTGGAGCGATATTGCTTCTCTGGAAAACTCAGAATTCTGTCTGCTCCAGGCACACCCCTTCCCCAGACCGCATTCCTTTCTGTTTAGCTTAACGAGAGAACAAAAGTCCTATCAGGAGCAACGAAACCACCTGAACCATTCCTTTTCTATTTCCAGAAATAGTTTCTGGGGCCACTGAAAGATGTTGATGTTATCTTTTTAATATTCTGAGAAATAATCCTATTAAACAAAAAACAAGGGGAACTGTTATGCCCACAAGGCGGAATTACCCAAAGCCGACCGGCGGGCTCGAGTTACTTTACAAAACCCTCGCTGTGCGCGGCCCTATCGCTCCATCAGGGGCTTGGTGAAGGAGCAATCATTTGTGGATTCTGCTCATCTCTCTTTGCGAACTTTGTTCTGTGGAATTAGATACAACTTTGACAAATTAGAAAAGGCTCCCCCCGTGCCCGCGGTCCCCAGAGCCGCACAGGCCGCTGATTGTGCTTTGGCCTTCTGAAGTCCCCTGTGTCAGGCCGTCAGCGGCAGCCCGGCCACCAGAGTCCGCTTTTTAATAAGAAGGTCTGTCAGCACCAGGTTCTTTGGATCTTCCGACCTCTCCTTAATCCCCAGGACGCACTGACTTTCTTCTCTGTTTCGTTTATGGCAACAGGCCCCGTGCCGGGGAAGAAATATCTTCTTTGTTTACAGCACAGAGGCAACAAAATTAACCTTTGAGATTAACTGTAAATGAACGAGGATCACGTCTTAGCTTTGCCTCGGACAGGGGTGGGGATTAACACATGCATCGGGGAGTGCGCGCGTGCATGCATGTGGATGCACAGGCACACGTCCCCCCATGTCCGTCATTAGAATCCCAAATATCTTTCTGCTCTCGTTCCCTCTTCTCCGTTCGTGCCTGGGTTCCTTCTGGGATGGCTAGAGTTAATCAATGATATTCCATTAAAACCCATTTTTCAGTTATATTTTATATTTAGCATTATTCTGTATTACTTTTAGTGTGTAGCATAGTGGTTAGACAATCATATACTTTACAAATGACCCTTCCGATATTTCAAGTGCCTCCCTGGCACCATACATAGTTATTACAATATTACCGACTATATTTCCTATGCTATATTTTACGCCCCTGTGACTATTTTGTAACCACCGATTTGTAGCAGTCCTCAATTCCATTTGGAAATATGTAAAACATCAACATATTATCAGTGAGGCCCAATATGCCTAAGGATGCACACTTATCTTTGGCTGGGGCACAGGATCATCTTCCCCAATGGAATTGTTTAGCCCAGTAGAAGTAAACAGTATAGAGCAAGGAGCATGAATGATATCGCAAAGGCCATGGTAAGGGAAAGTGTCTTTGCACTGGTTTCCATGGCAATGTATTCATGCTTAATAGTGCCCAATGAAAGAGCTATTATTCTCTAAGATGCAGAAAATATTGTGCTGGTACCTAACCCTCTCCTGTGCTTTTTATTGTAAACAAAAACTGTTTGATAAGGCAAATACATGAGACCTCTTCATGTCCACTTCTAACTGATTATGTTCCAAAGGCAGTTTGAGTCAATTACACATATTTAACAAGTTTTTTAAAGAAAAGTTCACACACACACACACACACATGCACACAACCCAACTAAAACAACAAGTTATGAGAGAGAGAGAGAGAGAGAGAGAGGAGAGAGAGAGAGAGAGAGAGAGAGAATGGAAGACAACTGCCTCATTTAGGTATTACTCTTGGTCTTTGGAAAGTCCTGAAGGACAGGACAGGATGAGGTTAAGACTGAATTACTTCTGATCTATGGAGAGCTTAGAATTTCACTTCAGCATCCACTCTCTGCTGCTGAGAGTATAGGGGCCACCCATCTGCTGTGCACTCCGTTTCTGATGGGCTCTTCACCTTCTAAATCCAGCTCCATTACGACGACAATTCACCACCCCCGTGGCGACCAAACCCAGGCACTCCACTCCAGTGCTCCCGTCTTCAATCCTTGAAGTTGCTGAAGTGTGTCTGGCACTTGGTGGGGCAGTGACTCATGCTGGCCACAACCACTTACTGAAACCAATGGTTCTCTTAGAAGCATATTCTAACCCCAGTTTCTTTATATTTGGTTGGGTCCTGTGGAATCTGACCACTTTCATCATTTGGTTGCCTTTCATTCAACGGGCTTCCGTCCTGCTGGTTTCTGTTCTGCTCTTTCTCGCTTTTAATAAACAGAACAAAATAAAGTGACATGTCAGCACAGAGATATTTTCTTTTCCACTCAACAGTGGCAATGACAATAGCAATTAAATAGAAGAGCAGAGGGACCGTGCTGGAGGTGCAAGGTTGGGGTTACATCAAACGGAGAAATAACCAGGTCAGTGCCCAGGAGCCCCCTATAGAACGATCAGCATTTCAGGGGGATGAAAAGAGCACGTGTGTTGGGATCCCCGGTGTCATCTTGGGCCGGGTACTTAACGGGCGCTGCGTTGGTTTTGGCCGAGGAAAGCGCTTGCAGGAAGCAGTTTTTTCACTTCACTTGATATCTCTGGGAGGTAATAAACACCTTTATTTACAAATAATGCACTTTCTGGGAAGTGCCTCTGTGTGGGCGCTGCACATCCCAGCAAAACGAGAGGTTCTTTGTTTTGCCTTGGTGGGAAGAGCGAGGTTCACCTTCAGGCTGCCAGGCATTTTGCTCTCCAGGGGTGTGACAATGGTTAGGTCTTCGGACCCCTCTGTGCCTCAGTGTACTCGTTTCTGGGGTGGAGTTAATCGCCCTGCAGAGGAACGAGGAGAAGAAAGCACTCTATTTGACTACCTGGCTTCCTTGGGGCTAGACTTCAAAATACTATCAGTGCCACCATTTCCTCAGAGCAGCCTTCCTGCACCACGGGAGGCTGGGTGGTTGCATGCACACACTGGTGAGAACACATTGCACTGTCTGTGACCATAGGTTTATTTGGCTCTTCCACCAATAGCTCCTGCGAGCTGCATGAGGATGGGAGCAATGACACTCATCTTGTGTCTAATAAAACTCAGAGCCCAGCCCAGCGGTAGCTCACAGTAGACACTCGGTAAAGGCAGTCTGATGACGGGTAAATTGAACTTCATAATTAAAAGGTATGCTCAGAAGGAATCCAGATTTGCTAATGTCTGTGTAAACGCGACTCGTGGCAGTGTACGTTTTAGCCAATTTTTCAATTTTTACATTAATTTTCACACTTCCTTAAAATAATCTGTCTTTTAAAAATTTTTATTTTTATTTATTTTACTGATTTCACAGAGGAAGGGAGATAAAGAGAGCTAGAAACACAATGATGAGGGAGAATCATTCACCGGCTGCCTCTGGCACACCCCACACTGGGGATCAAGCCTGCAACCCGGGCATGTGCCCCGACCGGGAATCAAACCGTGACCTCCTGGTTTGTAGGTCGACGCTCAGCCACTGAGCTACCTGACAGGGCTAAAATAGTCTTTCTTAAGAGTTCAAGAAGTCTAAGGAAAGTAAAAATAAAATACCTTTATTGGAAAAAAAATTGGAGTGTCATCTTCCCCCCCCCCCAGCCCCCCAGCCATTTCTCTCAAGTGAACTAAGGTAAAGGGTGTAAAGAGTAATGATGGAATACCAAGGTGAAGGTGAAGGCAAGGGCTTCGGTGAAGCTCTGGATGGGATCACCACACCCGTTGTGCCCACATTCCTCTGTGACCCGCAGAACAAGGAATTTTTTATCTCAAGGAGGTGAAGTAAAACATATGCCAGGTGGATCTTATTGGGGTGTCAGCCTGGAAGGCAGAAGAGCAGCAGAAGATAGATTTTGGATTTTCCAGAAGCAGGGATGAGTCTGTAAATCTAAATTGATTGGTCTCAACACACATGGCCGCTTCAATAACATTTGTCTGAGGAAAACATGGCATGGTTTTTCTCTCTCATCTGTTCCTCTCTTCCTTTCCCTCACATCCAGTATTTCATAATAAAATTTCCAACAGATACGGGTTGTTCCACAGTCACTAGCAATACATGATTAATTATGTGTGCCAGACTTACAGTGTATAATTAAACTACACAAAACTGCATTAAAGTAATATGAATCATTTGACTTTAAGCCACCAAAACAAAAAAGCTGAGTGAAAGCAGGATCTCTGACCTCACTCGCTCTGGCCTATGGTAGGAGACAAAAGTGCAGAGTCATAAATCACGGCCACCACAGCATGACGATGCAGAAAGGAAGTCATCTGACCTTTGATTTGGAGGAGTTTCAAAGGTAGAATTGAAAGTGAACACTTTGTTCTCCAGTAGAAACTGAAGTCTTTAACCAGGAAGCAACACTGAACAAAAACACCTTTTTTAAAAAACAAAACAAAAACTTAAGTGGGCAATGCCTATTTCTGTTATTATTTTAAAAAATTATTTTATTACATTTTCCCAGTCTGAGTTAGATATGACACATTTACTGTTTCTCAAAACTATTTCATGTCAACATGCTTTTCCTGTCTTTAAACCCAAAATTCATAGAACAAAATATATACATATATTTCACATTTACAAAAACATAATGAGTTCTTTATACCCTCCCAATTAAAAAAAAGTGATATTTATTCACGCTGGACAAATTTGGAAAAAGCAAAACAAATGTATGAAAAGGAAAATAAAATCTATTTATGATTTTACTGTCTTGAGAATGTGGGGGTAACCAAGGTTAATGCTTATTTCCTTGCAGTTTTCAGTGTGTGTGTATGTGTGTGTAGTTTACGATTGTCATGTTGTATCTACACTTTGGTACCTGCTTCTTTTACTTCACGGTATTTCACAAGCACATTCCTGTGAGGTCCATCCCTCAGGCACTGCATTGCTGGGCACTGGGAATACTTTCAGGAAGGGGAAACCAACAACCATACACTAACATCTCCCATGTGGCTGGGACTCTGCCTTGTCAAGGTGGTTGTTATGGGGTGAATTCTCCCAAATGGATGGAGAAGCAGTAAACAGGGCAGAAGAAAGCAGGCGGGACAGAGAGGCAGAGGCGGGGGTGGGAAGAGAAGGCTGATGGATTTCTAAATATTACCTGTAGTCCTCTCCTAAGGTCTAGCTCTCTGCCTGCCTTCTGTTCTTTGAGAGGTTGCCATGTCCTTTTTGCTTAAGTTGTAGAATTATTACCTATAAGCACATGGCACCCAATAATGGCTTCTAGAACATTCCCACCCTGCCACGGAGGCCTGCCTTTACTGCTTCCTCCACCTTTAGTCTTCCATTTAATAACCCTGCTCCCTCTTTTAAAGGTGATCTTGTAAGGTGTCTTGGATTAGATGCGGCAAGAAGGAACAGGGAGCAATCCGAGTTGACCGTGAACCTGAGACAGGCTGGCACGCGTGTATCGTGCCCATTCAATACAGGTAGAGGGAAGACATTTGACTCCATTTACTTAGTAGATGGTTATCAGTTCCCTCAGCAGGAATGTTGCAAAAATCTTCAAAGGAGCCTTTCTTTCCCTTCCCCCTGCACCTTGGATGCGATGTTCAGTGAAACATGTTGATTTTTTTTTTTTTTTTTTTACAAAACCCATAAAAATGTCCTGGTTGATGTGCAATGTTGTGACAAGCCCTAGTAGATTGTGTCAATCATATTGCTTTATGTTACATTAAGTGACATATTGTAATGTGATTGATACAACTTGGGATGACACATCGTGATGCAAAATATCATCTGGAAAATGTAGAAAAACAACAGAAGACTTGAAACCACTTTAATTTTAAATGTTTTGACTAGGATGGAGGAAAAATCTCCTTCCTCGGGATAGTGACCTGGGAAGCAGTCCAGCCATGCTGGCGGTTTCCAGGTGCTGCACAGCTCTCTCCTTTTGTAACGTGCAGGTGATGGAGAAAACGTTTACATTTGTTGGGGGACTGATAAACTCTGAGTTTGAATTGAGTGTCTTTAAGCCTTTTTGCAATTCTTTAGTGACAATATCTTTTCCACACATTAAAATTGCCTTCATAGCTTATATCAAAAGAATTTCACTTGCTCACTCAAGTTAATAGTCTCCTCTTTAAAACCTTTTTTTTTCCTTTTGTTCTATAAAGACTGGGGAAAAATGCCTTTTCAGATTTCACTGTAAGGTCAGTGAGGGCCTCCTAGTGTAATACCTTTTAAAATGATTACTGTATCTCCAGAGTCTTACATAGTGCCTGGCGATAGTAACACTTAATGATACATGCTTTTCAATAACTTATCAAAGAGTCTTTGTGTTTAATTATATTTTACTTACACTTATTGAGTGGCATTTAATTGAATATAGTAAAACTCCATGTATTAGTTTCCTAGGGCTGCTATAGGCTATTATTACAAACTGGCTGGCTGAACATAGCAGGGTTTTATTCTCTCATAGCTATGGAGGACAGAAGTCTGAGACTGAGGTGTCAGCAGGGACATGCTCCCCTTAAAGACTTTAGGGGAGGGTAGCTCCTGCTTTTGGTGACTCCAGGGTTGTTAGCTCGTGGCCACATGCCTCTGCACGTGGCCTCCTCCTCTGTCTCTATGTCTTTTCTTCTTCTTATCAGGACACTCGTCATGAGCCCACTTGGATAATCTGGAGGCTGAACGATCTCATCTCAAGACCCTTAACCTAATTATACCTGCAAAGACTCCATTTTCCAACTAAAGTCGGATTCCTGAAGGACTTATATTTTGGGGGACCACCATTCAGCTCAGTATACCCTAATTAACCTGTATGTTGGGGGATTAACATTGTTTATTGATGTTTCAAAAATCTGTTTTAATCTCTGTTTAAAACCTTTTCTGTTTATTTTTGTGTCTAAATAGCTATAGTATTACGAAGACAATTATAATAAACTAGAGGCCTGGAGCACAAATTCATGCACAGGTGGGGTCCCTCTAGGTGTCCTGAAGAGATCAGGCCCCAGCTCACACCCCCAGCCTCACAACCCTGCAGCCTGGAACCCTGCCTTGGCTTGGCACCACCCTCTCATCTGCTCCAGCATCTCGCCTGCAGGGTGATCAATGGAGGAAAGGGAGTGGGCCTCCGCCTGGGTCGCTCAGCACATGGGAGCTGGGGCAGCAGCCCTGCCCCCCATTGCCTCTGGTCACTATCTGCAGGGCGATTGGCAGTGTGACGGGCCCCTCTTGCACCTGCCTTGACCTGGTGCTGCTCACTCACCTGCTCCATTATCCCACTGCAGTCCTGCTCTGGTTAGATCCCATTGGGCTGGCAGTACCTCCATGCTGCCCACTGCCAGTGCCATGTTGCCAACACTTTCCATGTTCCATGCTGCCTCCTGATGGTCATCACATGTCATAGTGAGCAGTCAAACTCCTGGTTGAACAACTACCTGAGGGGAAAATTTGCATATTAGGCTTTTATTATATAGGATATCATTATAGTATTACAGGCAGGGTTCCCAATAAGAATATGAATATTAACTATTAATTAAAGATAGAGAGAACTGAAAAAAAAAAACTGAGATGAATTTATTGAGTTTAATACAGACTCTTAAAGTCTTTTAAAAAACATGCCAACTGACCTCATGTCCTCCCAGAGTGTGCTATGAGAGGTACGTGGTTAGTCCTTCTGTTTAAGCAGAATATATGAAGGGTTCAGGCTAGTTGAGGATTTTGAGTAAGTAGGACTCATATGAGTTTCTTCAAACGTGAATTTCATCCCTGTTACCTCCCCTTAAGCCCACATCTACTTAGAGGCATAGTTCAGAGAGGAGAAAAATTTATGTTTGAGGTGACTAAGGAAGGTATTGTAAAAGATGTTAGTGATAAGGGAATAGGATGGGGAAATGTGTGGCCTCACAGTTATGCCTCAGGGCCACCAAGTACTCATTCAGAAGAGAACCAATCCTTGAAGTGATGTGGGATAAACCTTTAGAACCAGGCATCGTGTAATCACGCTGCCCAATGTGCCCCTGGTCCTTTTAAGAGCAAGGCAGCATGACTGTAGACTTTTCTTTGTTCAATATCTTGTGGCTGTGTAGAGTCATTTAGTAAATCAAAATAATCTCTTTCAATTTCCACTGTGGCTACATTGGTGCTATTTTGAAGTTCAGTTATTGGGATGGCATATATTACTTTGAATAATTTTATAGCTCAATCAATACACATATCTTCATAATAAATATTGATGTTTCTTGCATGCCTACACCAGTGTCCTGCACATGCACACTCAGACTGGCTGTTAGGATCTGGTCAATTAATTTTCTTATTGATTTTAGGGAGAGAAAGAGAGAAAGAGAGAAAGAGAGAGAGAGAGAGAGAGAGAGAGAGAGAGAGAGAGAGAGAGACAGAGAGACAGAGAGAGAGAGAGATCACATGTATCACATGCCCTGACCAGGGAGGGAACCTGTAACCCAGCATGTGCCCCCTTCAGTGTATGGGACAACACTCCAGCCATCTGAACCACAGTGGCCAGGGCTGAGTAATTAACATATTTATTTTATCCTTCCATTGAACTCTCTCACTCATATCTGCATGTGGCCCTTCCAGAAAGGAAGAGAAATTCCAAAACAAACAAAATCATCCACTGTTACACTGAAATAACTTCATGAAAAAGTTTGAGAACTAAATCTGCTATTTGAGAGTCATATTTGAGAACTAAATTTAGTTTGAGGACTAAATTTGCTGATACCCATTTGTATAGAATAAACAGACTCAACTTATTAAGGAAATTCATACCTAACTGCCTTTAGTCTTCGAAAATGATCAGCCAAGAAGAAATAGAATGTTTTCCTAGTAGGTTCGGAAAAGGGAAAATCTTAACTAAATCCTCAAACAAATAACAAAGATTGATAATTAAGAAAACAAAGCTACCTGGGGCATATCCTTCTAAGGTGCAATAAAATCCCAGTATCTGCTATCCCAGCAATCATGTTCCTTACATGTACTAAGTAAGGTTCTTATATAATCTTTTTTTTAAAATTTATTTTTTATTTATTGTCTAAAGTTTTACATATGTCTCCTTTTTCCCCGTTTGACCCCCTCACCCCCAGCCATTCCCATCCCGGACATGTCCCCACCACCCCAGGGTCTGTGTCCACTGGCCATGCTAATATGCATGCATACAAGTCCTTTGGTTGCTCTCTAACCCCTACCCCCACCTTCCCTGCCATTTGTCTCTGGATCTATTCTTGTTCATCCAATTATGTTGATCACTATATCCCACATATGAGTGAGATCATGTGATATTTATCTTTCTCTGACTGGCTTATTTCACTTAGCATAGTGCTCTCCAGTTCCATCCATGCTGTTGCAAATGGTGAAAGTTCCTTCTTTTTTATAGTGGCATAGTATTCCATCGTGTAGATGTACCACAGGTTTTTAATCCACTCATCTGCTGATGGGCACTTAGGCTGTTTCCAAATCTTAGCTATGGTAAATTGTGCTGCTATGAACATAGGGATGCATATATCCTTTCTGACTGGTGTTTCTGGTTTCTTGGATACAGTCCTAAAAGTGGGATTACTGGGTTAAATGGGAGTTCCATTTTAAAATTTTTGAGGAAACTCCATACTATCTTCCACAGTGGCTGCACCAGTCTACATTCCCATCGACAGTGCACGAGGGTTCCCTTTTCTCCACATCCTCACCAGCACTTGTCGTTTGTTGATTTGTTGATAATAGCCATTCTGACAGGCGTGAGATGATACCTCATTGTTGTTTTGATTTGTATCTCTCAGATGATTAATGACTTTGAGTATGTTTTTATATGTCTCTCAGCTTTCTGCAGGTCCTTTTTTGAAAATTGCCTATTTAGGTACTTTGCTCATTTTTTGATTGGATTGTTTATTTTCCTTTTGTTAAGTTGTATGAATTCATACAACTTGTAAATCTTGGAGATTAAACCCTTATTAGTGATAACATTGGCAAATATGTTCTCCCATGCAGTGGGCTTTCTTGTTGTTTTGTTGATGGTTTCCTTTGCTGTTAAAAAGCTTTTTATTTTGATGTAGTCCCATTTGTTTATTTCCTCCTTAGTCTTAGTTGCCCTAGGGGCTGTGTTGGTAAAGATATTGCTATGACATATGTCTGCTATTTTGCTGCCTATGGAGTCTTGCGGGATTTTTATGGTTTCGCGGGATTTTTATGGTTTCCTGTCTTATTTTTAATTTCTTTATCCATTTTGAGTTTGTTTTGGTGTATGGTGTAAGTTGGTGATCTAATTTTATTTTTTTTTTGCATGTATCTGACCAAATTTCCCAGCACCATTTATTGAAGAGACTGTCTTGACTCCATTGTATGCTCTTATCTCCTTTGTCAAATATTAATTGAGCATAATGGCTTGGGTCAATTTCTGGGTTCTCTGTTCTGTATATAATCTTATATTTGATTATATTTTACAATCAGATATATTAAATTTAAAGTTCAGTACACAGAATACTACTCAGCCATTAAAAAGGGAGGAAATAATACCTTTGCGACAGGATGGACTTGGAGAGTATTATGCTAAGTGAAATAAGCCAGTCAGAGAAAGACAAGTACCATATGATTTCACTCATATGTGGAATCTAATGAACAAAATAAACTAATAAAGTGGAGACAGACTCATGGATACAGAGAACAGACTGACAGCTGTCAGAGGAAAAGGGGTGAAGGGCTGGGGAGAAGGGTGAAGGTATTAAGCAAAGAAAAAAAAAGACTCAAGGACACAGACAACAGTATGGTGATTGCCAGAGGGAAGGTTTGGTGGGGAGAGGCAGAAGAGAGTATAGGGGGGATAAATGATGATGAAAGAAGGCTCGACTTGGGGTGGTAAACACACAATATAATATACAGATGATGTATTGTACAATTGTATACCTGAAACTTATATAATTTTATTAAACACTTAGAGACCCAATGCATGAAATTCGTGCAAGGGCCTTGGCCCTGGCCCCCTGGTGCGGGCCTCTGCTGCCTCTACCTCAGCCCTCATCCCCTACAGATTTGTCTGGAAGGAAAAACATCCAGTCTAGTAAGCATATTACGCTTTTATTATTATAGATGTCACCCCAATAAATAAAATAAAAAAAAATAAACTTCAGTGCATAGTAAATTATTGTTGAGTAAATGGTAACATGTCTAAATTTCTAAAATATTTTGGTTTCAGTAAGAACTCAATCCAGGTACAGTGCCTATAGCCAGGGCATCGTGTCTCACCTACAACTTCACAAATGAAGGGTAACTGGGCTGCTAACCCACATGCTCCTTCTCAAAGGGGTCATGCAACCCCCTAGTGTATGTATTATAATCATAGCATGTAGACTATATCTGCCTATTTCAAAGCCAACATCAAGATACTCTTTTAAATTGTTGTTATTAACTCTTTGGAACCCAGAACATTGACAAAATCATCCTAGTGAGGGAGAAAGATCAGAGAAAAAGAGAATAGTTTCGAATTAGGGCCAGAGGCTGAATTGTGGGACAAAAAGATTTTTGTTTGATTCACAAGTATGGAAATTTATTCCCAAATGCTGGACAACAGGTGTATCCTTTCCTTGTGGTTTTGGGGGCCTACTGTGTATACTCAGTGGGATATTTTTAACATGTTTGCAAAATATCTTCTCTAGTCAGTTTGTATTAGATATTGTCTCGATAACTTTATATTTTGAACTCCATTTCGGTGTTGATTTATTACCTGCATGAGAACCTCCTTGTCAAGTGTTATAAAAAGAAAAGGCAAGCCCTTCACCCATTTAGCAGTATCAGAACAGTGTTGTCCCTAAACTTTGAATTTCTTTAAATTGTCTAAGCTTAGAGCCTGATCTCATCTATTTATGCGCAATTTATTTCAAACCTTTCCCAGATGCAGGTTTTCTTTAACATTTCATTTTGTAATTTTCCTACTTATTTTTATGTTATTTTTATTTTCTTGGTCCCAAGATTATAAAGTAATTCTGCTCAGAGTCAGGAAATTTAAAGTAACTAAATGAGAACCCTGCGTATAAATTTTAAGGCATCCTATGTTGTTTTACTTCTGGGCATGCATTTGTGTTGGTAATTTGATAACATAGAGCACAGAATGAAGAAAGTGAAGAATGATCAACATATGAGGGAGTGTGTGCTGCATATTCAGACCTTATCAGCTCCAGGATCAGTTATCTGTTTGAGGAAAATTACATTGCATCTGTCAATAGACTTAATAACTCAGTGCCTGCTATTTGATAATGGATAATCACACAAATTCAGGAAGCTGGACCATATGGCATTCCAGTTTTCTATTCTCTGATTCACCTTAATTTTCTAGATGAGTGAAATTATCTAGTCCTGGACTCAAGATGGCATACATGGAAATAGAGGAATCCGGCCGCCTCTGATGTTAGCCCACGCAGGTCAGGGCTGCCTGGTTATGTCTGCAACCCTGGCATCTAATTGAAATGGGCAGAGTTCGGAAAATTGTAAACCTGGACAATGCAAGAGATTAATGGATGGAAAATAATAAAGGGCACGTGTGGAACAGCTGAGGGAATTGGTAGTGGGAAACAGTGAGGCCACAGAAGCTACAGATTCAGGAGCTAAGGAATAATTCTGCATCTCTATATATGAACCACAAAAGATGGGAACTAAATGGTAGAGATGATTTAGGGATACATTTTCCTGGAGGAAGGACATATCTCAAGGGCCCCACATTCCTGTTGATCCAGAATGCTACATCTCTATTTACAGAACCATTTATCTACTCTCCAATAATATAGTTATTGTATCACTTAATAATGATTTGGCTGTATTGCATGACATAGTTTCAGTGACTGAAACATATAGGTGTTGCTTTGTCTCAGATATCAAGAAGACCAGATGTAGGCAGTTTTCTGGTGTAAATTTGGCTGCTCAGGGATGTCATCAGGGACTCAAACTCTTTCCATCTTTTTGCTGTGTCCTCCATACCAGGGCTCTTGTCTTTGTGCTTGTTTCTGGTGGTTGCCAGGTGGCCACTGCATCTGTCTCCTCCTGTACAAGGCAGGAAGGGAGGATCTGAGCCATCAGCACCTGCCCCTTCACATCAGGAGAAGCAAACCTGCTCCAGGGGCTCCCAATAGACTTTGCTTCCTTCCCATTAGCCTGAACCTTATCACATTGCCATCCTGAACTTCAAAGGAAGCTGGGTAAGCGAGTATGTTACTTGGGACTGGGCATCTTGCTGCTTGAAGACAATCAGTTTTGTGCACCAGAAAGAAGGGAAGGATGCATATCAGTTAGGAAATGAGGAGGGGCTGCCACAACCATGTATTTAAGATTTATTGTGGAAGGGGAATGTGTTAGACAACTGTGCTATTTCATATAATTACAGGGAAGGTGTGGTTCAAGTGATCCCAATGGTGAGGTCATCTGGGCACCACTGTAGTGTGGCTTTACATTCTCTAATATGAACTATTTGAACATTTTTGGAATTTGTATCAAATCAAGCAAAACCACTAGGATGCACCATAGAGAGCTGACTCAGCAGGAACCGGAAACTGAATCGTGTTTTCAACCTGGTTCTTGGCTGCAATTATCCCTTAGATTTCATGTTAAGTGCCAAGCCTGTTTTGTCTGTCTGGACCACGGAAAGAATAGTGTCAGTCACCGGTGATTGACACTGAGTTTCTCTCTTTCTCTCTCTCTCTCTCGCTCTCTCTCTCTCTCTCTCTCTCTCTCTCTCTCTCTCTCTCTCTCCCCCTCCCCCCTTTTTGGGCCTCTGGTTTCTATTGGCTAGAAATAATAATTGCATCATTTCCAGAGGAGGATGTCACCTTCCTGAAATGAGTCTGTCACTTTTTAGCTTAATCACATAGACAAAAACTTGAAAACAAGATAGTTCACTTATTAAATATGTTTTGTATCTATATTACTTATTTTTTCCTCCCAGAAAAACTCAGAAGGTTTGGTCTGCATCTAATATAGCCTCAGAAATGCTAAAGAAGAAAGTTGAGGCAGATCTTATTCTGTTTTGCAGATAGGGATCCTGAGACTCAACAGCTTCCTTCTGAGTCACACAACAGTCATCACTGCGAATACTACTGCAAAACGCCTTCCACTCAGCCACATGGCCTTGCTGCTAATGAATGTCCCCTGGGAAGCTAAATCATGACCGCAAATGAAGGCAAGGTCACTTGTCATGTGCTTATTTTTGAAGTGATGAGTTTCTTGAGTGGCCAAGAAGAGAACCCAAAAGTCCTTGGACAGAAGATTTGCAAAAAGATGGGCTTTTTTTTTTTTTTTTTTTTTGTAGATTCATGAGAGCTTAAAGATGTCACCATTTTTGCTTCTGCATCTGCTAAGCAAGAAAGAACTTGTTTCAATTTGTGCTCCTCATTCTTATACCTAATGAGGGAACAGTTATGAATCAGTATTTAACATTGCAATGTGAGAGTGACCTTTTTTTCTTTCTGTTATTCACTCTTTTAACTATTGCTGGTGTGTCCACTAAGTCCTTGGCATGGTTCTAGGTGGGGAGAATCAGAGACACACAGATAAGGCTGCTGCTCCCCTGGGGCTTCCATTCTAGTGAATGGCAGACACAAGCAGCAAAGGTGATTATTTGTGCTTTCAATGAGTTGAACGTGAGAGGCGACCAACAGAAAATGACCTAGTTTTTCCTACCCTTGTTCCCTGGAACTGATTTTTGGACTATTTGTCCTTGGCCTATGGGTGAAACCTTGGGCTGGCATAACTTTTCCAGTCACAGTAGTTACAAGAAGACTCTCCAAATATTTAAAGGCCACTGTTCTGAGATAGGACAAGGCAGGTTTGCTGAAGGAACAGAAGACCCAAAGGGCCATGTGACTTGCTTTAAGGAAAAAGGGGAGGCGGAGCTGAACTGGAAGTGCAAGGGAAGCCTAGCCAGGTCATGGGCCAGGACTGTGGCTTTATTCCCAGTGTGACCAGCAGCATGGGAGGGCCATGAGCAAGGGAGTGATGTTATGTAATGCGTCATCTGAACATCACTCGGACTTGTTTTGGGAAATGGACTGTAAGGGAAGGAAGCAAGAGAGGAAATAGAGAAGACGGTTGGGAGACTCTTGCCTTAGTCCAGAGGAGAAATGAAGGAGATGTGGAGGAGGGTGGAGATGGATTAGGGGGTAGATCCCAAATCTTTCAGGTGGACCCTTCTCTTTCACAGCCCGTGAAACCTACCGCGATGGCAGTCATGTGCTAGTACTCAGCAAGCCCTCCCTGAATTTCGCGTGGGTACTTTTATGAATTAAAGAAGTGCCTTCTATATGATGTAGAGATATATGTGTCTTTTTGGGCTCCTCTAACTTCTCTAATATCTCACATCCACTTTCTAAATGCAGGTTTTAGAATATAAGTACTCACTGAAGGCATAAAATCAAGCTACGGTAAACTTTCCCTGACTCAGAATTTTTCTAATTGTCACACCTTGGCATAATT
>PVJC01005357.1:15452-59405 GCA_004026665.1 Murina feae
ATAATGTAATAAGAGAACAGAGAAAGCTAAGGGCTTGATTTCATTTATTTTGGGAGGAAATCCAAGGGGTGGGGCCATCATTAACCAGGTTTATGTTGATACACATTTGCCAATAATTATTTTGAGGAGGGGAAAAAAGAAAATTCAGTGATAACTTCAGAAAACAAAGAAACATTCCTGATAAAACTATAAACCACCCCAAGAGCCACCATCAAACTTCAGCACAGTGTATGGTTTCAAAGCAGGATTTATGAAGCAAAAACCGTGATTAAAATAAGAATAATATAAGCTTTGTGCAGCCCTATTGGCCTCTGGTGTGTAACCGAAGACTCCTGCCTCCGTGTCCTCTGCAGGGACAGGGTTCTGCGAGATGAAAGTGCCTCTGGGAGGAGCACGCTGCACACCCAGTCGAGGGAAACTGGTCTTATAACCAGGGGCCTCTATATTTCTTGTTTTAAAAACAAAGACAAAACTGAGGTTGGAATTCAAGTCAGTACAGTTTCTGACATTCACCCCAAAACACATCTTGGGCTTCTCAGCTGAAGGGTACTGATTGGACTTCTCTGACCCTCCAGACAGACTCTTCTTGAAAATTGAAGTTGGCTAAGTTTCCTTGACTTTCCCTTTTTAAAAAAATTAGATCTTTCTCCACTCTCCTCACCCCCAAACTTGCTATTGTCCTCTCTATTCCAAGATTTGGGGCTCTCCTTGCTTCTTCCTCATCTCTCTTTCTCACCCCCTTCTTTATACCACAATTCTTCTCCCTTCTTCCTTTGCTCTCCTCGACCACCCAACCCTCTAGGCCCCATCCCCTTCTTCTCTGTCTCTCCACCATCCCCGGTGACCTCATGCCAGGCATTATTTGTTCGCAATAACCCGCAGATGTTTGTTTTCTGTGTCCTTCAGACTCCATTTTGGGTGGAGACAGATGTGGAAGTTACTCAAAGTATAAGGATGGATTCAAGCCAACGAAGCCTTTTGTTATCCCATTAGCATCGCAGGAACACGCTGGATGAGTCCTGCGGGATGGACTAATCTGTGGTTGGTCTCTGGTGCATGCGTGAGACTGTCACAGCTTCCGGGCCTCAGGGTGCTCATTTGCAAGTGAAGGGGTCAGACCAGTTAAAGACTAAGATCCTTAAACTCCATTTATTTTTTTTTAATTTATCTTTATTGTTCAGATTATTACAGTTGTTCCTCGAGTGACCATGCTGCTTCTTGCCGAGGCTGGTCAGAAAAGCAAGAAACCTGCAAATGAGACAGTTATCCCACATGCCTGAGAATGTTTGGGTGAAATAGGGGCCCAGAGAGTCCTAATGAAAGTGGAAGAGCCCCAAGGAGCATGCACATAGTGTCCTTGTGCCTCTTGGGAAGGGACATGTGAGCCCCTCTGGAAGAAGGACTCTGTGGTGAGTTGAGTTTTCAGCTTCCTCAGCTTGGACCCCTGCTCCTTGAGCTCCCAGGCCTACTCTAGCACCTCTCTCTGTCCTCAACACAAGTGGGCTCCTCTCTCTCTGTGACAACAGCTGCCTTGTCCTGATATGAAGTCAAGGGGCTGATGCCCACCTCACAGGGTGTCAAGTTGGCCAGCTCTCCCCTCTGTTGGTGAGCTGATGGCCTTCAGGCCAGTCCCAAAACAACTCCAAAAAAACTCATTCAAAAGGAGAGGAGAATAAAAACACACCAAACCTAGGCAACTTCAGAGACCATCTTTTCCTTCAAAGCTTTTGCTTCACTGTGAATGGTCAAATCGCTCTGGCGTCCTCTGCGGCCTTGTGACTATCATCCCACCAGCTTTCTCTGCGTCTCACAGGCAGCAGGCTGTGCTGCCAGAGGCGGCTCCTTTGATACATTCCTCCAAGACCACAGCCTATAATTTCTCCGAAGACATTTCTGCTTTTCTTGAGGCAAATGAAACTTCATGGACCAAAGACCAGCGCAAGGGAGAGAGTGGGGAAGAGAGAAAGGCACTTCTCAGCACCCGCAGAGGAAAAGTGCTGACCCAGCGTGGGGCACTGGGACTGGGAGCCTGGCGCTCAAGCAGATGGCCGCTGCGAGTGCACATTAATCAAGCAGCTTCCTGCGTGTCAGGTGGAGCGTGATGCCTGGTGATAAGTGCTCAGTATTCAGAATGAGAAATCTAACAGTCTCTCTCTCTCTCTCTCTCTCTCTCTCTCTCTCTCTCTCTCTCTCTCTCAAAATAGGAGCAGACATTTCCCATTTCTAGCCCAGATGCTACCATTTCTCTGTTATTTGCACTTTCTGAGTTGAAATGCAACAGATGTTTCAAAGGGTTTAAAACTAAATTCCTCGTTAGAGACCATGACAAATAAATCGCACACCTCATTTTGGGGCCTTCCTTTGCTCAGGCTCTTGGCACATTATGTTTTCCAAGGTGGAGAGGGGGAAGAAGAATTCTGTAATAAAATGATGATGAAAGGAACATAATAATAATCATGATTATTTATCGATGGAGCTGGGACGTTTAATTACTCCAAGTGGTTTCCCATCTGTTATTTTATTTGACACTCACATTTACCCAAGGGGGAAGGAATGATTGCCTCCCCCTTTTATGAAGAAATTGAAGAGCAAACAGGATAAGGGAATTGACTGAAAATGAAGCAGATCCGCATTTAGAGATAAGAGCTTGATTGGACACTGGCGTCCTAGGGTCTTTGCATGCACACACAAAACACTTGACACGAATTCCTTCAATCAACCCCATTTCCCAGCCTTCACCAACAGAAGAGGTCCCAGTATAAGTACCTGCACATTTCCCTGGATGTCAGCTGCCCTGCATTATTTCCAAGGGTTCCAGGGGGCATCAGCTAGATTGACCACAGCCATGATATTCTTTGCTTGTCTTTAAGTATCTGAAGCCTCACTCCTGCCACACAGCTGGGGCCTTTTGTGTGAACACCTTTTCTTGCTGAGACCTTCCAGAAGCTCCAGACCCAGGCCTCTGTCACCATCACCCTGCTGGCATCAGGCTGTGATCCTATCTTCCCTTTCTCCCCAGCAGCCCTTCCATCTTCTAGATCCCTTGTGCTAACAGCTTTTTTTGTTTTGTTTTAGCTCCTCTCTCCCCCCAGGACTGGAACTGGGTACAAATCTCACAGGCTCCTATTGTCCTCTTCTAATTGCAGGGCATCAGTTAATCAAAGTCTCATTCAGGCCCCCTGAGAGCACACCACTCCGCCGGCCCTTTTACTTCACCACTTACATATTAAAAAAAAAAAACAACACCCAGAAAACTTGAGAAAGAGTGAATAGTTCCCAGAGGAACAGCAAAGCTTGATGCTCCTAAAAGAGAACTTGCTTGCTCCTGTTAGGCCTTGGCTGACAACTCTCCCAAGAGAAGCAGTTGTTAGTTCCATCAGTGGCCTGCAGGGGAGAGGAGGGCAGATAGCTGCCCCAGCTCAGCTGTCTCGCAGGTGAGGGTGAGCGACGCACAGTGAGAACTGTGGATGCCTTATCATCCCCACCGTTTCTGTCACCATCTGCTCTATTCCATACAAGTAATCTGTGGATCTGACTATAACTGTTCCTTTTGCATTTTCTTTACAGCCAGTTTATTGGAGAAGGTCTGCTAGCTTTCAAACTGTGGAAATAACCTTTTGCTATCACAGTATCAGAACCAAAAGTCTATGCAATTTAAAATTCAGGGGTAACTTGCAGAAAAGAACTAAAACAGAGCAAAACCAAAAATAGTGCCTTGGGTCTTAATAATTCTTCCTCTTTCTTTCTCAGAACACTTAGGTCCTTGTTGGGCTTTGTGTATCGAGAAAAAGCAAGAGCTTTAAGTAAATTAATATCATGCAACATGCCTATTTCTTTTCCTCTTACCTAAATTCCAGCAGTACTTATATCCAAATTTGCTCACATGTGTTACCCTCATCTCTGTTACTGTGGCTCCTCATGTGTATAACTTGGAGTTTAGCTGTCTCTTAGTGATATTGTTTCAGATTATTCACTCTATCTGAATAATTAGAAGAGTTTGGGGAATACACAAATACACACAGGCACACACATGCACGCATGCGCACACACGCACACAAATGCTATCAGCAAAAGCTTCTCTCTGTGGAACTCCGATGTCAAGCTTAATTGGTTGAGTCACCATCTTAGCTCAGCAATTTCACCCTTCGTCGTGGGAGTAATTTCTGTACTAGGATGTGGCCACACAACCCAAGTGAGGTACAAATAACTAATAAGTGGTTAATAGTTTGAGAAATGTTTCACATTAGGCCACTTGCCCTGATGAAAATATGGTCGCCTCTGTCTTTAAGAAAAAAAAAAACTCATCTTGAGACATAGTCTTTGTTCTTTAGGCAACAGTGTGGGGCAGAAGCCCCAGTGGATCAGCATTTGAAGTGTGAGGATCCCAGTGGTTCAACCTCTTCATTGGACAGATGGGGAAATTCAGGGTTCCAAGATGTGCCTGACCCAAGCAAGCAAGGTGATAGGGCTTGTGGGAGTCAGCTGAGCGGAGACCTCAGTGGTTCTGCCCCCCTGTGGCAACTGAAACAATGAGAAGTGTGCCGACTGGATGCACTTTATTTAAAAACACAAGCAGGTATTCTGCAAAGGCCTCCCACTTACCCTGCTGGTCATCGCTCCTGCTGTGGGAAGCATCCTCACACTAAAGACAGACAATTTGAATAAGCAAGTGGCATTGAGGCTTCCACCTCTGGTGGTGTTCACAATAGACTGAAACTGGTCCTGCAGTCGCCCCTGTCGTATTGGTGACCTCTTGCAGGAAGTGTCGCTAGAACATTTTGCTTTCTTATGAGCCACTCTTTTCAGTTTCTGTTGCCTTGAAGTGAAGGCGTAGAAAAACCAAGCGGATGTCTCAATTTGGGCCAAATGACCTGTGTAATAGCAGTAGTTACAATTGATTCCAGAGGACACACACTTTGCTTCTTTCATTTCTACGTTATGAGGCAAATAGAAAGAAAAATGAATATTTGGGGCAGGCAATGAAAAAAAATCCCCAACTGTTTCTCTGAAACTAGCATGGATGTGTGAGTCCATATCCTGGAGCAGATTCAAGCCCTTTTGACACATAATACAACCAAGATCAGATATCACCATTCTGAGAGCATCTTTAAAGGAGGTACCACTGGGGGTTCTTAGCATTAATAATAGGTGATTATGAGGGCCTTGCCATGTTGTGAGGATCTCTCATGCATACAGACTCACAAACCTTCCCAGGCAAAAAGAAGGAAGGGGCTGAATCATAAAATAATGAGAGTCAAGTGTTGCCTTAGGACAGCTGTTCCCTGTTGTTGGAGAATCTGAGCTTGAGGGTAGGGAGAGAGAGAGGAGATTTTGTTTTGTTTCTGTCTACATGACATGTTTAATGTTTTAGCCTTGATTTTAACTCAGTTTGTATTTGAAAAAAGAGGGAATATTTTGATTCTGAATATGATCAGGTAAGTGCCTGATCAAGTTCCAAGTTCAGAATTTTAGATAGCAGAGGCTGTGGTTCGAGATGGTTTCTGATGTTCGCAGATGAGCAAGGAGCATGCCTCTGGACGGGCGGGCATCATGTTCTGCTGCCTCAGCTGGCTCCGGGCCTGGGGGTGGCAGGAGGGCAGCCCTCTGAGAACACAGTGTGTGTGAGGCCAGGGTTGGCAGTTGCAGCCTCTCCACACCCCCAGGGGAGGAGCTGGAGAGCAGGGAAGACACTGGACACTCCTCAGGTCAGTGCCTTGACCATCAATAAAGCCAAGTCCCACATTGTCCTATAAGAGAACTGGGTCAGGAATCCTTTGTTAGGGTTGGGTGTGGGTCATTCACTCATGAGGAAAGAATTTGGTCTCAGTTGCCATTGAGCAGCTGTGCTCCCTTTCCTGTTTGAATTGCAGCTACTCTTCCGCTGCATGGGGCTTGCTGACCACCCCATGTTATCTACGTTTTTAAGCTCTGACTTTTAAAAAAATGGCCTCATGGTTTGTATTCAATTATGTGAAAACACATAAAATATTCGTTGTGTTTTTAAAAGTATGAAAACCCAGATGAGCTATTTTAGGTTTTTTCAAATATGTATTTCCCCTTAGTCATGAGAAATAGCCATTTGCTGAGCTTATATGAAGGCAACTTCAAAAACCTTCAGTTTGCCTCACAATTTATAACCCAGAATTTTAAAAGCAGCCCCAGGTACCTGTCCCACCATTCTATTTCACTGCATGCTTCAGTTACAAGTGGATATAGGACTTGCCCCTGAAACTTGCCATTTGCCTAATACGGAATTAACTCCCCATCCAAGTACATCAGCAATGGTTTCTCTGTTCATACATGGTTTTCACCCAAGCAAGAGCCAGGACTGTATTCTTCTTATTTCTTTTACTTTTAAAAAAATTATATTTTTATTGATTTTGGAGCAGAAGGGAGAGGGAGAGAAAGATAGAAGCATCAATTATGAGAGAGAATCGTCAATCGGCAACTCCTGCACGGCCCCCACCCGGGCTGAGCCTGCAACCTGAGCGTGTGCCTTGACCAGGAATTGAACCTTGACCTCCTGGTTCAGAACTCCGTGCTCAGCAACTGAGCCACACCAGCTGGGCTATTGTTCTTATTTCTTTTCAAACTTTCTGGCAACTCTTGGAGACGGTCACTGGTCATCAAGTCAGCAAATCCTAGCTCTTCATTAAACTCATTTTTTTTCTTCTGTTATGTGAAATCTTGAGCCTCAGGTCAGTTCAATAACATGTGGATAAAATCTTCAAGGGGCAAGTAGAAATCCCCCAATTCACACCCAGGATGGCCAGCTTCGGTCCTCATTTTTATCAAACAACTTACCACGTTTTAATGGCTCTGGATGGTTCAGGGTCTCCAGTTTTAAGTAGATCTGTGGTTCTCTGCCTATAGCAATTATTAAATGACACCCAGCCAGAGGACAGTAGCTGTTAATAACATTTTAGTATAAATATAGCCCATGCAATATTTTGGACATACTTATACTGCATTTGTTACATATCTGAAACTCACAGTTAACTGGGTATCCTATATTTTGTCTGACAACCCTACATGAGGACAAAGGGCAGAGGCCATTGTATGTGGTCAAGAGGTGAGACTATGGTCCAGGATTAAGACTCCTGTACCCAGAGATCACGTCAAGAGAATAATCAGTTCTGGTCACCTGGAAGTGCAGAGGGAAAAGCTAATCCATGGCTTCTAGATCAGGGTCCAGGAGATCAGACTCTGCAACAAAAGTGAGGTTAGAAAACCAGATCTAAGTCAGGTGACCACGCTTGACAGTTTTCTGTGTGAGGATGTTCTTTATTACCCAGGTGTGTCTTTCTCCCTTTATTCTCCCTACACTGCCCATAAAGATGGATGTGGTTTTCTGTCTAGTGATGCTATAGGAAGTGGAGCATTAATGAGGAAAAGATGGCTAGCTGTCCAGGTCCAGGACCCTCTGGGTGCTTAATGCTAACCAGCTTTTCTCCTGGTTAGTATTAGGTTGATATCACAGGCTCTCCTAGGCAGATGATACTTAAAGTACATACCAGGCTGGTCAAACGCCTTAAGGAAATAGGCAGGGACCCACAAACCTGTCACCATGGGGCCCTGACTCCTTGCTTCATATCGTCATGCTGTAGGGGAAGGCGGGCACTTACTGTGAAGGGTGGGACACTGGGCTAGAAATCAGGAGACCACAGCACATTCTGATTTTATTTGCTTGTCCTCCAGTTGGAGATAAGAATCCTTTCTATATAAAGGAGTGGATATAATAATAAGACAGGGAAATGACTGGGTGAGGCTCCTGAAATGAACAGAATACCAGATAAACACAAGAGAACACTGTTTTGTTTTGTTTTTAGTAGGGGTGGCAATGGGGGCTAAGGACACATGTGTAATACCTTAATCAATAAAGAAATTTAAATAATAATAATAATAATAATAATAGAACACTGTTTTCCTTTGCTCATTTCTGCTGCCTTCTTACTGGTAGATGCCCATATGCCCCGTTTTGCCCAGGCCAGTTCAGATTATACCTTTTGTACCAGCATAATCATTATCAACACCCCTTTCATTGGCATATAAGGAAGACGCATTATGATGTTACTGAAGTGACAGCATGTTGGTAAACATGTTTATGAATGCCAACCTAGGATATATTTGACAACAGAATACTTGACTTTAGGACCTGGTAATTTGGATGTGTCAGAGGTCATACACTTTCAAAGTGGCCAGGGTAAACACCCAGTCTTCCAATCCCAAGGTCAGGACTCTGTTGCTATATCCTGTCCCACCTTAACTCAGAAAGATGATAATGAGGTTTCAGGTAGAGAAAGAGATAAGATCCTTTTCTTTCCTTGCCATCATCCCATTGGATAGGATTTCTCAATCTCAGCACTACTGACATTTGGGGGAGGATAAGTCTCTGTTTTGGGGACCATCCCATGAACTGAAGAATGTCAGCAGCACGCCTGGCTCTACCTACTGGATGCCTGTAGCACACCTGTTGTCCCCAGTTGTGACACCAAAAATATCTCCAGATGATGCTAAACATTTATTGGGGGCAAAATCACAATTTTAGGAGAAAGAGGATTAAGATTTCTTGGAGAAAAGTTTCCTTTTGTTCACGTTGTAATCATCATACTTGGACTTGGAGAAGTTGTAGTTGTATAGTTACAGCTCCAAACCATAGACTTAATACAACAATGACAATCACTACTAATGTTTGAAAGCCCTTTATATTTACCAAGAGAACCCTGTGCTGTAGGCCGGGGTTGCCTCTGCTATTGCCACGGGTGAGCCTTGCGCCAGGTGTGCTAGAGTGCTTCCAGGATTTGGAGAGTAGAATAGATGTTCAAGTAGGCTGCTTACTGTTGTCCAGTCTTCCAATCCCAAGGTCAGGACTTTTGGAACTAAGCATAGTCTTACATCACGATGCCAAGCAGTGACATCTCATATCAGGATCCCAGGTACATGGGTAATGAAAGAGCACACACCTCATCACGAAAACAATGCACAGTTTGAGACCCATCCTTGTTTATGAAGGGAAGAAACTGATGCTGCTCCTTCATGGATAGTTCACACACTGTCTAGAACCTTCTCTGTACCCCATATACCTTCTGAATGAGGATGTCTGCCTCTTGCTTCCAAGAAACTTTAATATTAAAAATTGAGTCTGAATATTTGCTCATTCTTTTGCAGGAAGTCTGGGATCTTTATCAACCAATGTCAGGTAGATGCTGCAAATGTACTGGATGCTGTGGCTGCTGCCTCTGAGTATGCTGTGTCCTCATTCTCTCTGCAAGGTCAGTGACCTCCATTTAAAATTATTTGTTGAAGAAAAAAATAGCCTGAATTCCCTCTCAGAGGACGATCTGATTGCCTGCTTCAGAGAAGTGTGGACTTCATGAGTCTGCCTATGGAACTGTTAAAGCCTGCTCCTGAGATTCAGGAGTGGAGGGGAGGGCACCACTGTTTATCCCTTTATGCCTAATCAGATGGGGGCAGGACAAATGGAGCTTCAGTGTAGTCCTACCCTTGCTGGTCTCCTTCAAGTCTAGGCTGGAGGAATAGAAACAAGAAAAGGCCAGTTCTCTGAGGAAATGATTATGGATAGGAAATTATGAATAATTAACCTATAACAATAAGAACAAAAGTGAATCATAATGTTCCAAAGGGAATTTCATTTGGGCTAAAACAAGGTCCATGGAACATTACTGAGAGGTAGATGCTAAACCATGTTATGGAGTTTGCACCCTTTAAGAAGTGCATGATGGGGCTATAGAACTTGAGAATGGAAAACCCATCATCTTGTTCAGTTTAGCTGGACACTGGGTTGTCAGCTGTGAAGAATCTCCAAGCTAGGAAATTCTAACAGCTTCATTTATATTTTAGCTATAGTTAGCGCCCTCAAATAGCAAAATAGTTGGCACTCAGCAATGAAGGCTGTGCGTGTCTATGGGAGAGAGAACAAGATTTCACTGGAGTGACATATGGCGTCAGGGTTCCAGGGGAGCAGGCACAGAGGATTTGGACATTCACCCCATGATCCTACACAATCCCAACTGCAGTGTTGCTGTGGAGGGGACCCTGGAACGTGAAACAAGTACCACGAGGCCCTCAAGCCAAACTCTTCCAGCTGAATAAATGAGCTAATTCTGCAATATCAGCCTGAAGATGTTTCTCTCTGTTATATCCCTCCTGATCATTACCTTGGCCATCAGACAGTTCTGCTACATTACACGACTGTACTGCTGAGAGAGAATCGACAATATTAAAACGACTCCGTTGCTTTTATGAACTGACTGTAGAAGACTAGAGTCCATTTCCATTACTGAGATGTGCTGTGTGCTAACCAAATGCTTTTGGAAGCAGATAATTAGGCATTGCAGAGTGACATTGTTTAAAGAAGATATACAATGAGTTTCAGACTTCAGATGTGCTCTGAAGTGTCTCCTGGTATGTAGATTATGCTTACTTTCAAAAGTGCCCCCGGGGTTACTTTAGTGGGGAGCTGGGAAGGGGGCAGGACTGCCTTTCAGGAGCACACACTGCCATAGAGGCAATGGCCGTAATTTAAAGCCAAGCAATCCTAGAGAGGCAACTGTGAGCAGTTCTGAGTAATTCCAGCCACACATAGCCCCTGCCCCAGAAAAAAAAAAAATCACACCTTCATCATGTCCAAGAAATCAGGGTGTTGCTTTTGAAACTTTAACCTTCTTGTTCTTAAAATGTCAGTGCCAACATACATAGTTTGTACATGCTGATACAAAGCATATTTGAAATCTGAAAGCATTTAAGAGTTAAATAATACAAGACCAGTATCTGGAATTAATTACTGAAAATACTGGTGTAAAGGGAACACATTTACTACACCTTTTAAGGCCCCGAAGAGAGCCCTAAAGAGCAAAGATCCTTTTCAGATGAAATATATAGATGGCCCAGTGATGATAAAGAGGAAAATACAGGAGACCTTTTCCAGGTTTTCCCAGGTGGTCAGAAGTAAAGGTAGGATGGTTATTGATTCAGGTGACACCACACCTGAGTGAGATCCTGGCCTGTGTCCATGGAGACCCCATCAATACTTTCAGGAAATTCTAGCTCTGGAATAGCCGTATGAGGAAGTGACTATCTGTAAGGAATAGATGTATTGCAAGAGGAAGGCACTTTCCAGCAGTCAGTTTTCAGGAGCTGATTTCTAGACCTTGGTCAGCCAACCAGCAGCTAGAGCCTTGATATTCCAAGTGTGGACCAGCAGCATCGGCAACACCTGGCACTTTTTAACCATGTGGACTCTCAGGCTTCACCCCAGACGTACTGAGCATTAGGTGCAGTGGTTCTCAACCTTCTGGCCCTTTAAAACAGTTCCTCATGTTGTGACCCCCAACCATAAAATTATTTTCGTTGCTACTTCATCACTGTAATGGTGCTACTGTTATGTATCATAATGTAAATATCTGATGTGCAGGATGGTCTTAGGTGACCCCTGTGAAAGGGTCATTCGACTGCCAAAGGGGTCGTGACCCACAGGTTGAGAACCACTGATTAGGTAAATTGGTTTATGCGTTCAAGTTTTCAACCTATTAGGCTCCACCACAGATACTTCAAGGACACACCATTCATTTAGGCATTCTTTTGTTCATTTATGTATTTAATGATATTTATTGAGAGTCTACTTTGTGCTAGACATGAGGCTATGCTCTGGGGAGACAGTGTTGAATAAAGAAAGACAGGACTCCTGCCACCTTCCTATTTTCTGTTCATATTTATTTAACAAATAAATATAATGTTCTTACAGATCATCTCCATTGGATGTGCTTCATGTATATTGACTTATTTAATCCTCTAACAAATCTGGAGGCAGGTACTATCAGTTTTTATATTTTAGAGGTAAGGAAATAAAGGCACAGAGAGGTTAAGTAACTTTTCCCAGGCCACATAGCTTATAAGTGGTAGAGCCAGAATTTGAATCCAGAGAATCTGGCTCTTAACTAAAGGGGTAGGCAAGGGTATCTTTACAGTTGTGCATATGAGAAACAAAGTTTATTCTTGTATTATATACTTTTCCATATGAACAACTATAAACCGACTTTTGCCTTGCCCCACTGTATTATATTATGCTATTTACATAAATCAACTATTTACAACCTGTGAGTTTGCTTTTAAGGAAAAACACACACACAGAATGCTATGATAATTATAAATGGGGAGTAATCTCAGCTAAGCTGGTCATGGAATGTGTTTGTGAGAGCAGGCTATTTAAATTGAGACTGGTGGGAGGGGAAGACCCAGTCATGGGACAAAGAAGCAAATTCTAAGCAGCTTTAGTAGCAGGTCAAAGGACCAGAAATAGAAAGAATGTGGCACATTCTGAGAACTGTTTGAAACTATGGTAACTGGGACATACAGGTGATGGGAAAAGAGATTAGAGGTGAGGCTGGGGAGGTCAGAAGGGAAGTCCCCTGGAGAGGTAAGCAGAGTAGATGACAAAGAGTCTTGGAAGGCAGGCATGGAGTTGGGCGATTATTCTAGGGGTCCTGGGAAGCCAGTAACGGTTCAAGCAGGAGAGTGATGTGAGCTGGCTGCTGAGCTGAGAGCGAAGAGGAGTGTGCTGGGAGGAGCAGGAGTGGCGTCGGCAGAAGCTCTCTAGAGTCCACTTGAGTGGTCCAGTTCAGAGATGGCAACGGCAAAAGGCATGGAGAAGAGGGCACGGGTCAACAGGGTAGCAGCACACGCTACCCCAAATATGCCTCTTTGGCATAAAGACTATTTTTTTAAATATATTTTATTGATTTTTCACAGAGATGAAGAGAGAGGGATAGAGATTCAGAAACATTGATGAGAGAGAAACACCAATCAGCTGCCTCCTGCACACCCCCCACTGGGGATGTGCTCGCAACCAAGGCACATGCCCTTGACCGGAATCGAACCTGAGACCCTTCAGTCTGCAGGCTGACGCTCTATCCACTGAGCCAAACTGGTCAGGGCAATAAAGACTACTTTAAGTTGATTATTTTTGAGGAAACCAGAGAAGCTCTGGAAACAGAGTAGAAGTTATCCTTGTAAGGAAAGTTTACACTTATAAGGGAAATCTCTAGTTATTAGGGTGTTAACTGTAAATCACAAGAAACTCTTGCCAATAGAAAGGGCACCCACTTAAACAGCCATACCTTGTTTACTGTGTTTCCTGGTAACCTTGGGGTAATTTGCTTCCTTTCTCCCTTAATTTTTTTGTGTCTTCTAGCTGAAGATGGTATTTAAGGTGGTGGATTGGGCCATCTGTGAACTTACTCACTTTTCCTGAGTCTCTGCCATGTATACATGAAGTGTACATGTTAATATACTCTGTCTCTTTTTAATCTTTCATTACAGGGGTCTCAGCCAAGAACTCAGAAGGGTAGAAGGAAAAATTATTTTCTCCCCTACAGATTCAAAATATGATTTGCAAGCCATACCAACAGGATTGTATGAGTATGTACTACTATAAGAGAAACTGAGGCACATTAAAAATGTTGAGGGTATTTTTTTTTTTTTAGCAAAAACCAAATTGAATCAGGCAGTACCAAACTGGAAGTGACTGGGAGTGCTTCAACTGACAGGCACTCAGGGAGAGAAAAAGTGGAAATAAAGTGAGAAAATTATTGATTGGTTATAACTGAAAGCCTAGTTGCCTGATTAGTTGTCTTTACATTTCAATTTTGCCATCTTGAGGCATTTCAGGCTTAGATTTGGTTTGCTAATACCTCAGTATTAGAGAACATCAGTTAATGGCCTCCTTGTTAAGTTAATTGAACAGTACACATGTGGCTATGTGTGCATGTCTGTGCATTAGTGTGTGTTTCTGAAGGGAGGAATTGAATTATGACAGAGTTTCTAATTTTAGCACATTGGGTAGGTACGTGGTTCTGTTATTTGCTGTGATAGAAACAATGGGATGAATAGGTTTGGGTGAGTGGGAGTCATGTACTCTTCTTAGGATATATTTAATTTGAGATGCTTGTGGGACTTCCAAGTGGAGATGTCAGAGAGGCATCTATGCCTTTCCCGCATTTAATTCTGAATCTGGAACAGAGCCAGTGCCTAATCAATATTTGTTGAGTGAATTTAAGGGAAGAAGACCTCCAGATATGAAAAGATATATAGCTCCCTAGGTATATACTATTGCTTAAAAGTTGCTCTAGCAGAGATCAAAGCTTTGCTCTGACAGGTGGAATAACATAAACACATAAACAACCACCACAATAACAAACAATCAAATCACAAATTATGGAGAGGTCATACATTAATTTAATTTACAGTAAGGTGTTTATGACAAACTCCAGAACCTTCTTGAAAGCAGATTTGTGAAGGTAAACTTCCAATATTGGAAGGGAAGAAGGTGCTAATCTGTAAGTCCCTTGCAAGCGTGTTTTATTTACTAGAGTGTCTTCAGTGGCTACCACAAGAGCTCACTGAATGCTATTTTGAACAAGATGTCCCAGGTTAATTTTGCACAAGGCCAATGCTGTTCTATTAAAGTAAATCCTGTGACTACAAATTCTTTAGGGAATATGAACATTGTCTGAAAGTCATTCTCTTTCTATAACTACATCATATTCACATCACATATTGTTATCTTCTTAGCTTTATTTATTCAAAGACTCCATATAGATCAAGGTCACAGAATTACTCATATTACATTGAAATGGGCAGAAAAATATGTAATTTTCATATTTAGAGGCTGGTTCAAAATTTAGTCCAGTAGGACAAACTATCTCTGTGTTGTTATTCAGATTCTTCCCTACACCCCGTCCTCTCTTAAGATGGTGTCATAGTAAAAGAGAATGATCTTCATGGCTTTGGGGAAAAGGGGTCTCCCCATAATTCTTCTGGGGTGAATGCTGACTGATGTCCACTGATACCTGGTTTAGCTGACTGCCACCTCTGAACTTCTGGCAGCTGATGATTTGCGGTATATTTCCTAGCTCAGTCATAGTCCAGGAGCCTCTTCCTATTGACTGGGCTCCTCTTGATGTTGCCTGTTTCTATAGATCACTCTGTGCCTCTGCCAAGTCCGCCAAGAGTTCCTGGACTAGGCATCCACCACACAGCCTTGGGCTCACCTGGCTACCTGCAGGGGCTCTAGGACTCTCCATTCAGTCTGTGACACATACATATATGACTGCCTACTCATCTATCCCTATGCCTCCCCCTTCTTCAGACCTCCAAGGGGGAGGGAGAGTTTTTCCTTGCTATCTTCTTTTTTCTCAAAGTTAACCCTGTCTTCTCTATTTAAATGAAGCTAAAAAGGAGAAAGGGTATGAGACATAAGAAAAAGGACATCGGAAATTATTCTGAAAATATACTGCTTACACAAATTTGGAGTCTGTGAACACCAATGAGAAGCCTGGGAGGTAGAATAAGGCCATGAAAAGATATTCCTGATGACAAAGTGCATCCATCCAGAAGTAAGAAAATTGGCCCCTGAAGGAAGAATGTCACATCTCTTTGCTTTTTTGTTTTCTTTTGTTACCATAGTATCTTCACCAGCAAATGAGTTTTGCTTCTCCAGTAGCAGAGAGCAGAGTGTCTAAGGAAAATGAAATTGATTTGAATGAATGAGTTTTTCTGGAGCCTACCGTGCGTTCTGCACTCTGCTTAGTGCTGAGGAGGGGAAAAAGGAGAAAGGCACATTTACTACCCACAAATAGGCTACAAACTTCTTGGGGAAGCATGGCTCACACCTATAACTAATGAGATCAGCTGGGAAAGGATCATTGGGGTCAATGTGTAGCATTGACCTTGAATGCTAGAAGAAACAGGAATGGAGACCACTGTGAGTTTGGGGATCTCTAGATGCAGTCTCACACATGAGGTGCTGAGGATGGCTGTGTTGCAGATGCAGACAGGCAGAGGTGAGAAAGGCAGAGGTGTAGAAAGGAGGAAGGTATGGGGAACAGCAAGACCCAAAACTTTGAAGTATGATTGAATAGAAGTGCATGTCCAATATGGTAGCCACTAGCATTTAAAATGTGGCTGGTTCAAATAGAGATATACTATAACAATAAAATACATACCAGATGTTGAAATTTAATTTGGAAAAAAACCTGTAAAATATCTCATTAATAAATTTTAAAAGTATTGATCACATGCTGAAATATCACAGGATGATATTTCAAATAGAATTGATCATATTATTAAAATGATGTGTTCTATTTCTTTTTCCTTTTTTAAAAATATGGCTACTAGAAAATTTACTGTGGCTTGCATTGAATTTCTCTTGGGAGCGAGAAAGCCGACAGGAAAAGAGTGCCTGACTGAAGAAATGGGCCTGTGTGCCCAGTAGGCCTCTTCAGTCACAAGAACCCTGTCTCCTCTAAAAACAAACAAACAAACAAACAAACAAAGTTCTATAGGAAAGTAATTGTTCATTCAGGATGACAAGAACCAGAAATTCAGTAATATTTCTAAATGAGCCTTCATTATATGGCTTTCATGCAAACCCCAGCAGTTTCAGACATATCAAAAAAGGACAGCCTGGCTGGGGTGGCTCCGCTCGTCGGAGCATCGTCAGGGCACGTACCTGGGTTGCAGGTTTGATCTCCAGTCGGGATACGTACAGAAGGCAACCAACTGATGTTTCTCTCGCACATCGATATTTCTCTCTCTTTCCCTTCCTCCCTCTCCCTTACTCTCTCTTAGCATGTCCTTGGGTGAGAATTAAACGAGAGAAAAAAATAAAATAAATAAGACAGAGATAGGCAAGACAACTTTAGTGTATAAGAATCTGTGGCTTTGGCACTAACTCTCAGGTCCCTTCAGGTTCTGTAACTATAACTTTGGTGCTACAGCTGCGTGGCAATGATGGGGCAGCTAGAAAGAAAGCTGGCTGTATTAGGAGTGTCAAGAGCAGAATTTGGGACTTGATTTTCCTAGGCAATAAGGAATCTTAAATATCCCAACTCTCCCACCCTTTCCTTTGCTTGTCTAATGAGTGTAGCTTTCTGAGCAGGTCTTGTTTTCGCTGCTGATTTTCACTGTTCATGCAGCTTGGGTGTTGGAGTAATGTCCTTGATTGCCAAAGGAGGAAATCAAAGGGAATTCTAAAAGACAGGGTCAAACCTTTCTGGGTGTCCTCAAACTTCTTTTAGAATCACTATGCATGCAGTATGTGGTCAAACCTGCCAATGGAGGACCTTTCGCAGACCTGGGTGACAGCTGCGGAACTGTTATTATCTTGTAGCCAGAAACCCTGCTGCCCTCTTGACTTCCAAGTCTCTTAAGTATCTTGAAATCCTTTCCCCAACTTGTGTTAAATGCTGCCTGACTTCCATTTGCAATGCCCAGCTCCTTCCTGGAAGATTTGAAGCATCCAACTTACCTGTCAGATAAAAGGGAACCATGACCCCTTGTTCAAAACCTGCTGCCCTTGAGGCTGTTGTCTGGGAAGCAGGTCTGCGTGGGGCAGGCCTCCCAGTAACGGAAGACATGCCACTTCAGGGTGTCATCTGAGGTTGGTGATAATTATAGTCAATAAGGTCAATGTGAGAGGAGTGAAAAGGAGACGTTATAAACTTGGGTAACCTTATTACTGCTTGGGACACAGAGATTTATTTTCTGGATTCCTCAAGCCTTTCTCAAGAGATTTTGTCCCGTAAGTCTCGCTGACAGATTTATCCTGGACTCCTGTCATCGATGGCTGTCTACCCACTCAGCAGGCAGAAGGCAAAAGTGGGAAAGATAACTGCCAGCTGAGAGGTCTGTGAACCAGTGCCATGGAGTGGACATAAATTATATGCAGTCTGCAAGGCTTCAGCTACTGCTTCTGAACTGTCCTAGATTTCCGCCTCGGGATGGTATCACTGGTGGCATTAGCCTTATAGTCTGCAGTGGTAATTAGAGATGTAGGCCTTGCCTACAGGGCATGTGCAGGCTATCACAATTCGGGTGGTGAGGGGGGAAGGGTTTGGTCACACCCACTAAAACAGGGCAGGCAGAATCCCATGACACCAGGCTTCCTGAGAGCATTGGCGGGTACTTCCAAACAGGTAGACAAGGCCGCTGCTCCCCTCCACCAGCGCCACCACCCACGGCCAAGGGCAAGATTCCTGTTTGACTTTGGTTCAACCTGAGTGGCAGAAGTTTTAGAAGAAGGGAGTGATGGCATAAAGAAAATAAAGGAAGATAGAGAGAGACTTTTAAAGATATCAAGGGCCAGGTTTTATCAGCTTTTCTTTTGCTTTTGGTCAGCTATTATTTTTTTCTGATAGATGATCCCAAGCTCCCGCACACATTCAGATATGAGCCATCTTTTGTGGGCCCACAGCTAGTGGTTAATTACACATTTCTTTCCTTGTGTTTTTTTAAAATACGTTTTTATTGATCTTAGAGAGAGAGAAAGGGAGAAGGAGAAAGAGATAGAAACATTGATGTGGCTGCCTCCTGCATGCCCCCTACTGAGACTGAGCCTGCAACCTGGTCATGTGCCCTGACCAGGAATCAAACCAGCAGCCCCTTGGTTCGTGGGTCAATGCTCAACCACTGAGAAATACTGGCTGGGGTCTTGTTTCCTACTCTCATCCTCCCCCTGTTGTAATTCTATTTGGTACATGTCAGAATTTTTCTGTTGTCACTCTATTGGGAGATAAAATGAGCAGAAAATTAGGGAGCTGATCTGGTTGAAGCTGGCATGGTGTGCAACCCAGACATAACTCATTCACCTCTGACCACCCCATCCCAGAACTCTTGAGGGGAATCAACCACTTCCAGTCTAGTTGAATTCCTTTGTTTTGGGTTAATGAAGCTGAAAAGATGTATTTGAAAGGTGCAGGGTCTTGTCCGAGGTCACAAAGCCCATGAGTATCAATGTGGCCATTCTGATTCCCAAATTACTGCCCAAACCAAAAACTGCCAAACAGCATCACCAGACTGCACCTGAATTCCTGTTGTATACATTTCTCAGAGCTAAGAAGTGATTGAATAGGCCAAGTCAAGGAATAACTAGAATGTTCTACAGAAACACAACATTTGGACACAACTAGGAAACTGCACCACTCCCTCCAATTCCCTGCGTCCTGTGCACACCCAGCAGGTTCATGCCTGAGCGCATCTTCCCTGGGCTGGAGAGGGAGACAAGGCAGGTTGAGGCAACAACTGGAAAATCTCCCGTGGAGACAGTTGTTCACTTTGGCATCCCCTTGCCCTGCTCCCAGGTATGGATGCTGTCTCATCAAAGGCTGATCTGAGGACAGAGAAATAGAGTCTCAATGGTTTTAGATCTTTGAGAGGAAGAATTATTTTCTCAAAACTTCTTTCTGGCAACCAGGACTCATGGGCAGCTGACCTATGCAGTTGTATAGGGCACAGAGCTCAGAAGGACTCCTCATTTCACTGAATGCACTGCTGCCGCCATCTTGAGATTCTTAATAATTTTGGAACATGAAGGCTGGCATTTTCATTTTGCAGTAGGCCCTGTAAATCGTGTATTCAGTCCAGCCTGCAAACCAGTTTGGTACATGTGTGTTTGTGGTGAGGATGGTGGGAAAGTTATGTTTGTAAGGGAGTTGTGACCCATTCTGGTTTGCAGCCTCTAAAAAAAATTTGTGGCAACATCGGTTAATAACATTATATAAATTTCAGATGTGTGACATCATAATTTAATATCTGTATACTCTGTTGCAGCGGTTGCTAACCTTTCGGACCTCATGGACCACCAGCGGTTCGCGGACCACTGGTTGAGTCTATTGCATGCTCACTGCTAAAAGTCTAGTTTCTTTCTGTTACCATTGACCCTTTTTACCCAATTTTCCCTTCCCAACCCCTTTTATCCCTCATAACTAACCACTTGTTTGTTACTTTCTTGTTTTATATTCCGCATATGAGTGAAATCATGTTTTTGTCATTTTCCATCTGACTATTTCACTTAGCATAATAACCTGAAGATTCATCCGTGTTGTCACAAATGGCAGTATTGTATAAATTTGCCTGTTCTGGAATAAAAATATATGTTTAATTCAAAGTAAAAAAAAAAAATCTGTACTATATGAGAAGCCTGGGATTATACTGAATTTGGTATCTCACCTTTAGGAGTTAAAAGACCAGTCATTTCTCAGTGACTTGTGCTATTTTTGGCTTATAAATCCTGAGACTCAAATGCATGACCTTTTCTAGACAGTGCTTGCCTTGCTGGCTATCAGGCTACCACAGGTCAGGGCTTTGGTGCTTCCCCTTGGGTATAGAATGAGGGATCATAATGAACTAAGGAGTTACAGTATTGTTTATCATCCTTGTAGTTCATAATATTTAAGATAAATAATCAAATTACTCCTAGAAATTTCAGGTCATTACATTTAAAAGACGCAGTGTTATTTTTCAAGGTAAATCTTGAAAAATGCCAACATCATAACAAATTAGTTTATTCCTATAATCTTTCCTAAAGTCATAATAAAATATATATTGGGTATTTTCAAGAAGACATTAGAAAGTAAATGTTTCATAATATAATTATTAGCAAGATTATCAACATCAGGCTTAAGAAACTAGAATGAAGAAAAATAACAATGAAAGAACATAAATAGCGAAATTAAAAAAAAGATAATGTAATTCAAGATCTCATTTATCAAGAAATGTCAAAAACCAGAAGTTGACTTGATTCTGTAATTTAAAGTGAGGTTGGGGCCAATTAGGCCCTGTCATCTGGTTCTGTAACTACTGCTGTTTGTAAATATGTCTACATGGAGCACCTTGCATAGCTGGGCAGTTTTGACCTGTCATCTGCTCTCAGCCTTCTCAGAGAAGCAGATCAGAATACTGACCCTCATTTTAAAGACTGTGCAATATGTTTGAGTCCTTATGGGTTTTTTTGGCATAGGCATAGAAAACTCAAGTATTTACAGAGGCTAATGGGTATATATATATGCCTGGGTGAGGACGGGATGAACTGCAGAGCCAGGTTCAGTCCCAACAATTCAGCCAGTACCCTATGATTTCGTGTTGACTGGGGCATAAGTAAGAAAGAGTAGAGGGGAGAGATGACATCTTAGAGATGTGATTATCAGACTCAATTTCTTTTATTTATATTTATTACTAGGGGCCCGGTGCACAAAAATCTGTGTACTTGGGGGGACATCCCTCAGCCCGGCCTGTGCCCTCTCACAGTCTGGGACCTCTTGAGGGATGTCCACCTGCTAGTATGCCTGGCCAGCCTGGGTGAGGGGCTGATGGCTGTTTGCAGGCTGGCCAAGCCCCCCAGTGTTGACCCTCACCCCATGGGGGTGTGGCAAGCCTGGGTGAGGGGCTGAGGGCTGTTTTCAGGCTGCCCACAGTCCCTTCAGGGTTTGAGTTCCTACTGGGGTGCCTGGGCAGCCTGAGTGAGGGGCTGAGGGCCTTTTTCAGGCTTTCAGGCTGCCCACAGCCCCCATTGACCCAATGTCCCAGCAAGGCTGGCTGGAAGCAGGTTTCTGGGGTTTATTTATCTTCTTTAATTGATACTCTGTTGCTTTAAGCCGAGGCCTAGGCAGGTAATGAAGCCTCCTGTTGGCTTCAGCTTCCTGGCTTCTATAATTGCAACAATGTTGCCTTAGTAGAGGCCCAGCTGGCCTAGGCAGACAGTTTACCCCTGGTGCAATGGAAGCCTCCTGTTTACTCTAGCTCCGTGACTGCCAGCGTCCATCTTGGCTGGGTTAATTTGCATACAGCCACTCTGATTGGCTGGTGGGTGTGGCTTAGGTGTCCCATAGAAACTGTCAATTTCAATATTACTCTTTTATTAGATTATATTATTATTAATTTATTTCTCACCCAAGGATATTTTTCCATTGCTTTTATTTATTTTTATTGCTTTTTTATTATTAAATCCTTATTGTTGAAAGTATTACATAGGTCCCCTTTTCCCCCCATTGACCCCTTCTAACCTGACCCTGCCCTTGACCCCAGGCCTTCACCACCCTATTGTCTGTGTCCATGGGTTATGCATATATGTACAAGTTCTTTGTTTGATCTCTTCCCATCCACCCTCCTTTCATTGCTTTTAGATAGAGTGGAAGGGAGGAGGGGGGAGAGAAAGAGAGAGAAACTTTGATGTGAGAGAGACACATCTATTGGTTGACTCCTATGCACACTCTTACCATGCTGGGATCGAACCTACAACCAGGATGCTTGCCCTTGACTGGGAATTGAACCTATGACCCTTTGGTGCATGAGCAGAGGCTCTATCCACTGAGTCAAATTGGCCAGGGCAGGCTTCTGTTTTCATTGGGACAATCCTTTTCTTATTCCAATTCAGTGGACACTTGTACCACCTGGTTTCTTCTTCATTTGCCTAACTACAGAATAGGAGTGAGACCTCCTGATCTCCACTTCACGTTGAAGACTAAATAATAGGAGGAGGTAAAGACATTTCTGTCTAAGAAGTGTGCAATGAAAAGGACATGTGGAGAAGAGGGGAAAATAGAGCTATTCTTTGACTTAGTCAACATGATAGATATGTACATTATTCTGACATATTTTATGGCCTGGGTATATTTTAATGGGAAAATGACCTAAGAGGTCACACCATTTCTTACTTTAAATCCTGAAATTTTGTGAAATCAAATGATTGACTTTTTAGGATGTGTGGACTACTTTCCTTATTGGTGAGCTGATGTAAAATTGATAATTTTTTTATCAAGTCAATAAATAAAATAGCTTTTAAAATCATTATAATTTATCTGTATATGGAATTATAATCACTTCTGTGTAAACTGTGTAATTTTAGATATTAAATGTTATGTTGTCAAAATAAATTCTCCCACCAGCAAATTTCATACATTACCCATCTTTGTTTCTAAAAGGGAATGTAAGTAGGTTTATTTTTACAGAAATGTGTGTGGTTTGGTGTGTGTGTATGATGTGATGATGTATGTATGTATTGTGTGGCGTGTGCATGTGTATGTATTTACGATGTAGTGTGAATGTGTGTGTCGTGGGTGGTGTGTGTGTGTGTGTGTGTGTGTGTGTGTTCCTTCCCAAAGTACTGCTTTTTGGTGGCTCAATGCCATAGCCAAGAGTTGACTACAAGACCCTCAACTTCAGGCATGCCAACTTGCAATTAGCCTTCAATGTCTCCCTCCTTGCTAGTTGTTTTTGTTTCATGCCATAGCTCCTATTCTCTCCACCAGCTTAGTTACTTGTCTCCTAGGACTCTCTTCAAAGCCAAGTGTAAATCTGCTAATGATTTTCTTCCTTGTCTCTAGTGTTACCCTTTCGAATTTCCATTCTGAACCATCACAGGCCTTCTTCCCATCATACTTTTTCTTTTTTCCTTCCTCTGGATATTTCCTATGTAACCTACCTCAAATTCTTTATTTCTTACAGCTTAGTTTATTCTTCTGTATTTGAACCACCCTTAGTACATGATTCTCAAATTCTTAGTCTTGTTCCCATCTATTTTTCTTCCCCATGTAGACAACACATTTGTTTTTCTTTACCCCATTATCTGCTTTGAGAAATGACATCACAATTTCTCCCTCATCTTTCTCCTCCCACTCCTTGCCTCTCTCCTCTTTTCTCCTTTGTCCTTCTACCTTTTTCACTTTCTCAGCTACTTTCAAAAAGCATTTAAGGCAGCTTGCTAAAATGTTTACAATATGGGGAAATTAAAGAAATAAAAAAGTGAGTCCTCAGAAGAATCAGAATAGAATATGAGATGCGAATGAGAAGTGAGGTTAGGCAGCAACCTCAGCCATGAGTCATATTCCCCAGAAACTCCTTGTTTTCCCTTTTGTTCATCTTGATAAGCTTTCTTCACTGGAACCACATCAGAGAAACCTTCCCACGGCTCAAGGGTCAAAAGACACTGTGATCCCTTAGTCGACAGTTTGTTGGTACCATAGCTAAAGACTTGGGTGACAACAACTGGCCTTTGAGAGTATCTAAATACCAGCCACTTCATTACAGACACACAGCCCTTAGTGACATCTGCTTTTCAAAAGGAAAAATACCAGTCATGACAAAGGGGCTGGGTGTCACCCCTTGTCTACATTTAGGCCTCATCACAGGGGAACCCAAGAGTAGATCATGTATCATCCCCAATGATATGTCACCTCCACAGGACAGCACCTGCCTTCCCTGTCTAGTTTGCAAAAGCCCGGGAGAAGGTTCATGAGGTCCCTCTCGCCTTTCTCTTCAGACTCTGGACTGGATACCATGTCTGCCTCTGGAGTTTCCTGAGCCTTGGAAACATTGTGATGTCTTGATAGCTGGTTAAACTATTGACCTGAATTTTCTTAAACATTTCTCCTTCTTCCTTCTGGAAACTTGCCTGTTTATGGCATCTGCCCCATTCTCTGTAAACCCTTAGGCAAAGAATTCATTTAATAATAATAATTATTATTATTATTGCCTCTTCTGGCAGTAATTTTAATTGCCATTATTTTGAACTCTAGTTTCTTATGTACTTAAAAAATTTCTTATTGGTTTCAACCTCTTACATAATTAATATTGCGTTCATTCTGCACCTTTGCGTGTCTTACTTTTTACCCTATCTGTAATAATTGAGGACTTGATATTTTATTCCTTGCCTAAATGCTTCTTTTTATTTGCCTTTGAATGATCTTCCCCAAACTCATCTCCTCTCCCATAAGGTCCTCCCTCTCCCTTGCTTTACTATTTATTACCATGCATATCCTACTGGCTGGTAATCATTTATCTTACCGTTCCATTTTTCTTCTCCTTTCTACCCTATTGCTTCTGTCACTCTTGCATATTTTTTCAACCACCTAAGACTGATCTGCTTTGAGAGGATTTGTCGCTGCTGCTAGCACAGGCCCTGTTATAACACAGAAATCCAGCCCACCCATTTCCTTCGCCGTTCTCCTTGCCATAAACAGCCAAGTTAATTTAAGTTCATATCCATTGTATAGGAAATCACTCTCCAGCCATATGGGATAACTTATAGCTGCAAATAAAAATTCCCCAATGTTTTGCTCCTCACAAGTTTTCACTTCCCCAGCACAGCTTGGGAAGTCCAAGATGTTAACATCCCTAGGGAGTGCATGGTTTCATGAAAATCCACTTTCCACTTCTAGAATATTTCTTCTACTGACATAGACTTGACTTTTCAATAACGTTATAAAATGTCACCGCTTTTCTCTTCTGCCCCTACTCCTACCTCAGCCTATATTTCTTTTTTAAGGAAGGCAATTTTGTGTTCTCAACTTAATTTGCTTTTCTCAACTCATAGGCTAAAGGGATTATTCTACATAAATATAGGCTGTAGGCTCTTTCTCACTCTAACTTATGAGTAAAAGGTCACATTAAAGTAAAAAGGCCATTTTATTTTAGTTGATTCTGTTTCTGTGGTTTGAGGGGGACTACTTTCTCCGTGGTTACAATGGCAATGCTTGGCTTTGCCTCAGACCCAGCCACTCATGTGCAAAGTCAGGGCCCTATAGGAAGTTATGGTGCCCCATGGAGTCACATGCAACCTGATCCTTCTCCAGAGATGTTATAGAATTACTTTGGAATAAAAATTAGGCACTGAATATACTTTGGTATGGTGTATGTCATGGAGATAATCTCTGTAGACTGATTGACTCATTCATTCATTCATTCATTCATTCATTCATTCTTCATTCCAAAGCCTACCTGAGAATAGAGACAAAGCTGGCCACACAATCACTTTGACCTAGCCCATGTCTACACAGTTTGATAGCATTTTCTTTGAGGACATGGTTTCATACATATTTATTGTCTTGACTTTATTGCTGTTGACTGTCAAGAGATTTCCTACATAGTTGTAAGAGCGTCCATTACTTGTGGAAGAGAATCAGCAGGCATAGATTATTCTCTAGGCTCCACTCTCAGGTCACTCTGTAGTAAATGACAACTCTTGGTTTAGTTGATATATCTTGAGGACAATGCTTTTCAACCTCTCTCTGCCTCCTAAGGATGCTATGAGCATGAGATGAAACAATAGAAAGGAAGAGCGGAGAACTGACTTAATATTACTAGTTAAGTAAATTTGCATTTATGCTGTTAGATTTTATAGCCTTACTTAGTAGATTTCTAATCAACAGTCCCTTGAAAGCTCTACTTTCTGATGTTTTATGGGATTCCCAGCATATTATGACTAAGATGATAGCTGTTACCTGTGCTACTGTCTTACAGAATATCCTAAAAGCCAGGAATTTTGAAATTGTTCTAATGACCACCGCTTTCTTATTTTCCTATGCTTCAGTTACACACTTTCAAAACAATCACCTTTGAAATATGATGCCAAATCATTTATTACCCTTTAAAATATACCTTAAATATACACTATGGTATTAGTCTCAATATTTGGATGATCATGCTGTCAAGAATTTGGGAAAATGTTCCTTTTTCTCACTCAAGAAAAAAATCACTAAAATTCTATGTTTGCTGTAGTTCCTGATATTTTTTTTTACAGAAAAAAATCATTTTATTAAATATAGGCTTGGTATAAAAATAGATTTAAATTTAGATCAAGGTTTAAATGACTGGTTCTGGATTCTTGCCTGTCTAAACAGTGGGAAGACATCCTGCTTACCTGGAAGATGAGCAAGAATGGATAAACATAAGGAGAAAGCTTCCAGAACTGAAAACAGACTGTGTCACCCACACCACGGTGCGTCTGCATTTCTTAGTCCCTCCCATTGATGGATCTCAGCTACTTTTCAGAAGCCATAATGTATTTTTCAGGGTCCTTGATTTTTCAGACTCCATGACATTATACTTTCTGCTGACCCGATTTTGACTAACGTGGAGACAAGACCTGCAAAGCCACCTGGAGAATAGTAATCCAATGCTATGGAGAATCACCAGAGACTAACACAGGCTTTCTCACTCTCCTAACCTGGGAAGGTATCAGAGAACCCTGTCCCCCCAGTGGCTTCTGTTTCCGCCACTCAGCACAGAAGTTTCAGGTGGGGCAGATGCATTTGGAGGAGCCATAGATTTTCCTTCTAACTTCTAAACATGACATATACCAGGTTTCCCCAAAAATGGATTCATACTTTGAATAATTATTAATTCCAATGGACTAAATCTGAAAAGAAAGAAGCATCAATTGATCTATCAGCTGTTAAGTATATAAACATTTTTTGGGAATATATATATATATATATATATATATATATATATATATATATAGTCACTCAGCTATGGCCACAATAATGGTCCATTAAAAAACACATACCAGCCCTAACTGGTTTGGTTCAGTGGATAGAGCATCGGCCTGTGGACTCAGGGTTTCCAGGTTCGATTCCGGTCAAGGGCATGTATCTTGGTTTTGGGCACATCCCCAGTAGGGGGTGTGCAGGAGGCAGCTGATCAATGTTTCTCTCTCATTGATGTTTCTAACTCTCTATCCTGCTTCCTTCCTCTCTATAAGAAATCAAATATAAATATATATATATATATATATATATATATATATATATATATAATCACACACCAAATTTAGAGGCATACAAAGTAAACATTTATTTCTTGCTCACATGCATGTTGGTTGACTGGTCTAGACTTGGCAGGGCTTGGCTTAATCTGTGGCTGAGTGCAGGCCATATGTCTCTTATCATTCTGAGCCCTGAAGCTCCAGGAAGCTGTTCTCATGGTCACCCATAAGAGGGCAAGCGCACTGTGCCATTTCCCTTGTTCCAGCCAACTCCAACATGACAAAGCAAAAGGTCAAAGCCCAGGGTGGGAAGCAGTACCTTGTCTCTCAGAAAGCCATGGTGAAGGTGTGGGTCTAATGCTGCTGTAGGAGATTGGGACCAATAATTAAATATACCACAGGCTGTGATCAAGTCACATCAAACCCTTTGGACATCCTCAAAGACTAAGAAACTTAAAACATGATTGGAATTTCAAAGGGCAAATACTAACAATAACATGCATTTATTTTTATAGCCAATTATAAAATAATAGAATATTTTACATTATTCCAAGCTCTTTCATCATCAATCTTATTTGGGGTCTCAGATCAAACATAAAATATAACTGTGTGCATATGTTTTTTAACCATTTATTGAGTGCTTACTCTAAGCTAGGTCTTATGCTCAGAACTTGTACATCCGTTATGTTATTTAATCTGCTCCATGTTCCCATGAAGATGGTATTATTATCCCTTTTTGAGAAGTCTGAGCTCGAGAGAACTTATGTAACTTAACCAAAGTCACATAGCTGGTAAGAGATAGGAGGCAAACCTCATCCTGTGGCGTCAAAGCATGTTTTCATACCTACTGTGCCTTCCCGTTATGGGAAATCAACATCCCTAGGAGGGAGGTGCTATCATGTTCATTTTTCAGATCTGCAAATGAATCAGCATGTGACACATGCACAGGGAGTGGTGCCTGTATCAGGATGTGTGTGTCCTGCACTCATTCATTGGTGGCTTCAGTGCAGAAGTGAAACTGGTCCAGATTTATTTATTTTTAAAGCATTTGTGCCTGTCCAGTGTTCTGTCCCTTTATATATATTAACTAGAATATACGTATACACGTGTGTGTGTGTGTGTGTGTAATTTTTATTGATTTCAGAGAGGATGGGAGAGAGAGAGACAGAAACATTAAAGATGAGAGAGAATCTGATTGGCTGTCTCTTGCATAGCTTACATTGGGGACTGAGCCCGCAAACAGGCATATGTCCTGACCAGGAATTGAACCATGACCTCCTGTTTCATAGGTCAACGCTCAACCACTGAGCCACGCTGGCCAGACCTGTCCCTTCTTAAAGCTATCTCTTTCTCTTTGGTTCTTCAGTCCTCATTTAGAGCCTTCTCTTTATAGATCTCTTGGGAAAACTGTGCTGTGATGAAATCGCGTCGCTGCACTCCTTACCACTCTGCTCATTTGGGTTTATTTCTGTTCAGACACAGATTTGGCCGGCAGGGCTGTTGACAGATATATGCTGAATTCATTTCAGGTTGTTCCCAGAGCCAGGCCCACAAAAGGATGTCAAGCCAAGGATCCTCTGGCTGTTTGGCCGGGGGTGTGGGGGGGAGGCACATTCCGGAGAGCTTGGGAACAGAGCCTGATGGTGGGCTGGGCCGGATGGCAGCACAGGGCAACCTGTGTTTCCATACGTTTATATGATTGTATAAAACGATCTTCTAAAGCAAGTTTCTAGGGAAAGAGAAGTCATAAAGAGAACCCTGGGGGTGATGAATTGGGGGAACAACAGCTTTTCTTATTTTACTTAGACTTTTGGGGACTTTGGTCTGTGTGTTGACATGGTAACACCAGCTCAGTTATACCTGCTTCTCCATCTCTGCTCACAGGTCATGGAATCGGAGGTCCTGTCTTAGCATTAGAGTAACTTGGACAAAAGAGCTCTTCATGAATACTTTATTTGTATCTCTCCTCCCTGCACCCCGCCCTCCCTCTCGCAACCATGCCCAGGAGCAGGCAGGGCCTCCTTTGTCTTTGCCAAGATGTTGTTCTTAACACCAAGCCCCCTGGTGTGAATTCCCTCCTCTTTCCTCATCCAAAACCAGAGCAAAAGAGGCAGCCCTGAGGCTGGGAGCAGAAAGAGGAAAGCAAGGGGCCACCTCTCCCTGCACCAAAGCCCACTGGCCACTGAACTACTGACGTCCAATGTTTCCAGATTGAAAGAGGCTAAAAGAAATGGTGACATGAAACTCAGAGTCTCGGATGGGGAACTGGAAAATGAAACAACTTCTTGTAAAGTTTGGTGTGAGAGGGAATAAAGGATTAAGTGGGGGAGGTTGCAAATGTAGCTTCTCGCATTGATGTTCTGGTTATGTTTCGTAACACATAAACAGGATGCAGAGAGAGGAGCAGTGTCCTGGTGGTGAGGAGGCCGGGTCACTGTCCCTTTCCCGCCATTGGCAGCTGCGAGGCTTTGGGCAAGTCATGGAGAATTCCCTGTGCTTTCTGTGGCAAGCATGACAGCAGCCCCTGCACTGCTGCCTGTGGAACGCCGAGGATCAAATGAAATGAAGGCGATTTGGAAGCTGGAGAATCGTACGCCAATATCAGGGTTTCTTATTCTTTCTCAATCTCGCCATTCCGCTGCCCTCGCCTCTCAAATAACAGAAAGATGTTGGCACAGGATAATTTTCACAATTTGGAAGGAGGAGTAAGTTGTTGCCTTTGCACCCTTCACTGCTAACATCTGTCACCCTAGCTCTGACAGCTGCTTCGAAGTTTCCACTGTGAAAGTAACAGAACAAGGTTGGGTCAGCCCCCAATATCTACTCTACCACGCCCCAAACCTTATTAAAAAATTAACATCTCTTCTCCTTCCATATGCTTGGAAAGAAGCCATGAGAGAAAGCACTTGGCAATCTTTGTACCCTACTTTTCATCTGGTTTGGGTTTCATTCCCTCCCCTAGCCTGATATTAGCAACTTATAAAATATAACCAGGACATGAATATAAGAAGCAGCGTTTACAACCCCTTCCACACTAAACTTTGCAAAGAATCCTTTCCTTTCTCAATATACCACCCTAGAAAATGTCCCATTCAGTAATGTTAATAATAGTATATTTTTAAACCTTGACTTAAAATTACAGTAAGTGCCAAGAAGCTCTCATTGCTATTTTGTTGAAATAATATCAGGTTTCCTGTGATGCTTTACATAGCTGTCATCTCTGTGATATGATACGTCCATGATTTATTGACCTACTAAAAGCGCTGTCATTGACTTGTCATAATAAACTTTTCTTAAAATATTAAAATGTAGAACATTGAGTAATAGCTCAAACCAGTACAGAACCTTGATTTGGTGGTGGATTTGGATTTAGTGCCCTAAAGTTCATCTTTTACGCCTTGAAAATGGAAGACCTGCCCTGACCGGTTTGGCTTCGTGGATAGAGTGTTGGCTTGCAGATGCAAGAGTCCCAGGTTCGATTCCGGTCAAGGGCATGTGCCTTGGTTGTGGGCACATCTCTAGTGGGGAGTGTGCAGGAGGCAGCTGATCGATGTTTCTCTCTCATTGATGTTTTTAACTCTCGATCCCTCTCCTTTTCTCTCTGTAAAAAATTTAATAAAATGTATTTAAAAAAGAAAATGGAAGACCTGCCTTGGCCCTTCTCTTCTTACCAACCCCCTCCTACCACCTTTTCTCCCCCCCAATCCCCTACCCCTGCTCAGGGTTAGTTGTCACTAAACAGATTGGCACAGAAGAAGGGACAGCATGTAAGAAACTCTGAACGTGAAGGAATGATGAACGAGGTCAGCGCTCTGTCTGAAAAGGCTTTCTGGCCTTAGTAGAGACAAATTCAAACACCGTGATTCTTACCCAACTAACTTGCCTTTGTCAACAGTTACTCTGTCCACTGGGGTGGGGTAGAGACAGGGCTAATATTTTTCAGAAAGGGAAAAATGTCCAACCCTGGAATTAGAGTTTAGTGTGCATGGATATGGAAATAGGGAGGAATTTTGAATCAGGGACTATCCAGGCACAACTGAGAAACGTGGAAGGCAGGCTTGCAGTCAAGTCTGTCTCCCCTGCAGAGACCTGTACCTCGAGGCTTGCTAACTGGTCCTCTTTCTGGTACTAAAGGAGGTCGATCCTGTGACCTGACCACTATTGTTCATTGAAACGTTCATACACTGACTCTCATCTCCCCAAGTTCAGCTGCCTGTTCTGATAAGCTTGTGGTGATGGGAGAGGGCTAGATCTCCTCGCCCTCCTGCCGTGTACTAAATATGAAATTAAGTTGGAGACTTAAGGAAGCCATGTTACATAATCCATTTGTCAAAAATAAGGCAAATTAATAAAAGTAGAAAGCTTGGATTCATGGGTTCTAAAGGTGGGGCAGGGTTGGTAGTTAGGTCAGAAGGGAGCTAGGGGAAAAGCTGAAAGAGAAATGAGAAAGTACAAATGAGAAAGTCAAGTGATAACCCCCTACCTCAAATAAGGATATATATTTTATAAATACATATGCATAAATATACACAACCCAAACCCTCACAGATTATCACCAAATTGCCTTTCAGAGTCTAAATTGAATGTAGTTTTTTTGACCAGATCAAATTTTAAATGAACTATTTTTTAAAATTTTTCTCAGAAATTACACTTTCATGGAAGAATTGGGTGAGAGATGTTAAAAATCTTGAAAAGTTTTAATCCTTTGCAGTAATAATTTTTTAACTGAAGGAAAACAAATTTTTAGAAAAAAACAGAATTGTATATATGTAGCAATATGTAGTGATATTTTTGTAGTTCCATTACACTTTAAAGTTGTTTTGTGAGGTTAGAAGCACAAACATAGAGTAGTCCCCCATCATCCATGATTTTACTTTCTGGGATCTCAGTTACTTATGGTCAACTATGCTCTGAAAATATTAAATAGAAAATTCCAGAAATAAAAAACAATTTATAAGTTCTAAATTGTGCACCATTCTGAGTAGTGTGATAAAATCTTGCATTTTCCCGATCCATCTCACTCCATCCTGCCTGCGATGTGCATTCATCCTTTTGTCCAGTGTGTCCACACTGTATACACTCCCCGCCTATTAGTCACTTTGTAGCCCACTCAGTTATCAGATCAACTGTTGTGATATCATAGTGTTCAAATAATCCTTATTTTCCTTAATGATGCCACATTGACATAACTTTCATTACAGCATATTATCATTCTATTCTATTATTAGTTATTGTTGCTAAACTCTTATGGTACGTAGCTTATAAATTAAACTTTATCATAGATATGAATATATAGGGAAAAACATAGTGAATGTAGGGTTGTGTACAATCTGCAATTTCAGGCATCCTTTGGGGCTCTTGAAACATATCCCCTGCAAATAAGAGGGACAACTGTATACATATATTTAAAAATATGAAGAATTTTCAATGCTCACAGATGACCTCGCTTGGTTTATTTAGAGATGTGAAGGCTTGACTAAGGCTCCAATTGAAAGTATGCCTGGAACAAAGTATGTTAACTAAGACTTGCTTACTGACAGGTAAAAAGGTCAGGGTCTAGAGCAGAAGACATAAAATTTATGTAGAGAGAATGTTTTCATTTCAGGAAATTAATAATGTACTTGAGAAAGACTTCTGGTTTTTTTTTATTATGATTTCACATTTCTAGAAAAAATGAGAGAGTAAAGAAATAAATTTTCCTTATTCAACAAGCCCTTGTATGAATAACTCTTGGTGTTACTAGTGCCAATGGATCCAACAGAATGAAGGTGTTCAATTATATTCTCCCAGAGCAGAATGCTCAGAAATCAGTCATTAAACCTACATCATAGAATTGTTCAGAGAATGAAAAAAAGCATTTTGGGTAAAGAAAGAGCTTTAAATGGCCCTATAAATATAAATCATAACATTTTCAGTTACCTGTTACTGGGAATATACTATACATGGTCCTTAGGGCTCCTCGGGATCTTAGACCCCTTGAGAACAGGCATGAGTCAATTAGGCAGTTGATGTGAACACTGGATGCAGGTGATGCACTAGACACTGAGAGGAGACTTTCATTGTTCTTTCTCGTATAATAAATATTTATCGACCCCGTGTTATCTTCTACGTCCTCTGGTAAGCACAACCAACACAACAGTAAACAAACCTTAAGAGCCTTCAAAATGTTTATATTTTAGCAGAAAGGACTGATAAAATATGGAAGACTTTTTTTTTTTAACCTCAAACTGCTTATATTCTAGATTGGAATGAAAACGAATATATTTGAAAGAACAAATTCAAGATAATATGTAATAAAACATGTAGATGTATGGACACTCAGATGCTGAAGAATGGAAGTCGATGAGCCTTTAAGAAGCTTTGAAAGCTGATCCAGTGTTTAGAGCCTTGAAAGATGAATGAGATTGGGAAGGACGGAAAAGACTGTCATGTCAGCAGGAACATCAGTGGGCAGTGATAAGAATAAAGGGACCTGCATCTTCTTTGCGCACAGCAAGTCTGGTTCAATGCCAAGGACTCGATGGGCATGCTACAGGGGTGGCAGGCTTCCCTGATCCTCCTTGAGCTCCTGCATACCTCTTATTGTTGACAGGATGAAGGAGAGGTGTCTCCCAGCACGTTAGCATTGGCAGGTTTTGTGCAGGGTGACACACCAAGGGGCTGCCTTTACCCATACTTGAAATCAATGCCTTGTTGACAGAGCTCTTTCTTAGAGCTGGAAAGCAGGAGGTCCCATGGGTCTCATGTTGCTCTCCCCTAGAAGAGCTGGTGAGAAACCAGGGCTGGACTTGTGACTCACAGGAACCTGGCACAGGACGCAAAGAATTTGGTTTGGCTTACTCAGAAAGCCAATTGATTGGGCCTCAGATAAACCAAACATAAAATGCAAATCCCTGTCATCTTCTGAGGTCGTCTCTTTCAGAACTAAGTTTAAAGGTTTAACAGAGTTTTATCCCCTTGTGGAAGGTTTAGGCAGGGAGGAGGCTATGTAAGGGAAAAGATGTCAATTCTCCATTTTTTTTTTCCCCGAAAGACTTTTCACATGATAAAAGGATTTGTAGGACCAAATAAAAACACAGAGAAACATGATTAGTATATAGAAAGTCAGTCAAATCCTTTGTTTGCTGGTATGGAAACCAAACAACTGCTGGATTGAATGATAATAACATTATATTTTTATTTTTCAACTGTTCTTAGAAACTTGTAGGGACACAGCCTTAGTTTATAGGAAAAATTAACTACATCAGAGTAAGTCCTAGCATTCTAAAAGGAAATGCATGGAATTTGCACAAACAACTACAGAAAAACAAACTTTATATCCAAACTATCAAGAAAAATTTTTGAAGGGCAAAACTACAAATTCAATAAATTGCACATAGGTTTCATGAAGGACAGTGGGCAGCTTCCAAGGAGGTGCAGTGAGTCTGCAATACAGCATGAGCTATTATACCTGCTATATGTCTATGTAAAATCTAATTTGTAGAGAAAAATGTTTATGAAAAATAGGTGAGGAAAATGATTGCATAAATAAATAAATGGGGAGAAATGGGGAAATCTCCCTTAAAGAAGGAATCCAAATAATATAAGTAGATACCTCTTCTCTAGGCGATATTGCTTAATTCCTCCCTCCCTTTTGAGAGAGAGTTGTATGTAAATGACTTGCTACCAGGGTATGGGAAGGGACTAAAAGTAACTTTGGAGAAATCAGACAGACACAACCTTAGCCAAGTAGTCAAGGCGAACATCATGTTGATCTCTTATGCCCTCTTTTATGCTGCAATAAGAAGGGTACTTCGCCTCTGTGGTATTCTTACCAAAAAACCATGACCCAGTCTAGTCATGAGAAAACATCAGACACACTGAGGCATGCTCTACAAAATGCCTGGCTAGTTCTCCTGAAAACTGTCAAAAACATGGGAAACAAAGAGAGACTGAGCAGCTGTCACAGACCAGAGGAGACTAAGGAGGCATGACGAAATGCAAGATGGTCTCTGGACTGAATCCTGGAACAGAAAAAGGACATCGGCAGAAAAACTGGTGAAATCAAAATGAAGTGTAGAGTGTAGTTAATAGTTATGTACCAATGTTCATTTCTTAGTTTTGGCAAATGTATCATGGGATAGTAAGATGTTAGGAGAAACTAAGTGAAGGGTTTTTGAGGAACTCTCTACTCTCTTTGCAACTGTTCTGCAAATGGTAAATCTAAAATTATTGCAAATGATTACTGATTTTTCCTACATCTCCTATCTCGTCTCCATCTTAGAGTCCATGAATGTAGTGCTTGCATCTTTATCTAATTTCCCTGTTTCTTCCTTAACTAAAAGCTCTGTGGCTTTCTATTTCCTGGCTCTTTTTTTTTTTTTTTTGGTGTCAGGAGGCCCCAGTATATTTATAAAACTCTGACTTATCTTTATTGAGAAAGTCAATTTTTACAAACTTTAAAAGAAAGTGATAAAGATTATATTCAAAGGGCTATAAATAGCTAGATTATTAAGTAAGGATATATTTAAAGTGAAACACCCACTGTGTATTAAAGGGCACCAATCCTTGAAGTTCTGTTACAGGAACCTACATCCCGAGCAAAATATTTCAGAAGATGTAAGCAAAGAACAGCAGATCACAGATACACTTTCTTATTATTTAAGGGTCTTCTTTCATTTTATTTCAGGGCCCTAGGGTAGCATCTCAGCTGAAGCCCAGTGTTCACCAATCAGTTGCTAATAACTGGAGCTGAAAGAGGGCTCTGCCCTAATGCCATTATGTTCAAGAGCCATGATTGATTGTGTTATAGTATGTTTTTGAAACCTAATTACTGTCTGTGTGAGTATCTGAACTCATTAATCTTTAGTCCTGTAAATAAGTAAAATTGACTAAATAACTGGATTTCTCTAATGATGGCTTAGGTTATCTTTGGACCTACTGCCTTGCCCTACCCTCTTTGGGGCAGCAAATTATTTTGCTTAATGGTAATTGCTCTCTAGTTTTAAAATCAATTTGTAAAAGTCGGCTTATAAAACAATTTCCATGTTGCCCTGTGATTGTGTGGTCCCTACTCTATCTTTGTGGTATAATGAGCACATTTTGTGATGTGTTCACAAACTCTTATGTTTGTTGATGACCCTCCTTTGTGAAGTGGCCACATCACTTAATGAGATTAGAGAAAGAGAGAGAGAGAGAGAGAGAGAGAGAGAGAGAGAGAGAGAGAGAGAGGTGGCCGCATGAAATGGGGAGGAGGACAGATTGGAAGAGGGCCTTTATTTTCACCTTAGTAACCTTACTTTGTTTCCACTCTCACCCCTAAAATAGAAAAATATTTTCCTGTTGCATATACTCCAAATAATGTAGTAATCAATAAAGGTGATTTCCTTCTTTTTCTTAATATCCAACCCCAACATATTAGGGTGTGTGGCTTCACTGTACATTCTTCTTTTTCTGATTTTATTTCATATTTTCCTCTGTGTTATCACTTTATTATTCATTAGAACTGTTTCCAAGACAGTAGTTTGTGAGGAAGAGGAAACGTTCATATGTACCATGGGACTTCTGCTTCCAGCCAAGATGGAATAACATGGACCTGATATGCTCTCCTTCTAAAACAATTTTTAAAAAGTATATATATAATTAACAGTTTGAAAGATATTAGGTATCAGGCATTAAAAAACAGAGTTGAGAACAAATGAATTGAACCCTACAGATGCCACAGCTTATATAGCCTTGAGAAAGTTTATAAGTTGTGGCACAGGGAGAAAAGACTTTTTAAATGAAGAGATGAAGTTTAGAATGTGTGGAGACCAAGGCAGCTAGAGATGATAAGACAGTGTGCCAGAGAAGCAAATGCTACATAAAAAGAAAACTCTAGAGATCTAGATAATCTTCTTTAAATATTCAGCTGAGTGCTGATCAGCACATGTGTATAAAGAAACTACTTAGGAGGAAGAATCCCTCAGAATGATTAGAGAGAACAGGATCTAACAATCACACCAGACAAGGACCAGTGACTGTTTCCATAGGCCAGATTGGAAAACTTCACAATTCAATTGGGCATTAGATAGAATTTTTTGGAAGGGTTTTGCTTCAGTAATGGGGAAAAAATAGCCCTAGACCAAAGGTTACCTTACCTACTAATGCTGAAAAGCAAGCCATGAGTGCAAAAAATAGTCCAAATAATATCTCACAACAATTTTAAAAAATATTTATAGAAATTCTAAAATATCCCATATCTAATATAATAGATTTCACCAGGCCTAACATCCAATTAAAAATAACCAAAGAAATAGAAATATATAAACCATTTGAGTTGAAAATTACTTAATAAAAATTAATCTAGAACTGGCAATGATGTTAGGATTAGCAGACTAGGACATCAAAAAAACACTTTTGTAACTGTATTTTCTAAGACCTAGAAGTTAGGAGAAGGATTTAGACAAGTTAAGCAGAGAAATGAAAGATTTAAAAATGACTCAGATCAAACTTTTAAAGATGAAAACTATAATGCCTGAGGTGAAAAGCTCATTTGATGGGATTAACAACAGATTAGACATTACAGAAGAAAATATAAGCAAACTTGAAGACAAAGCAATAGAAACTATTCCAAAGGAAACACAGAGAAATAAAGCTAAAGAAAAAAATGAAGAGAGCATGAATGAACTGTAGAACAATTGAAGTCTACCTAAAATATATATTATTGACACTTTCAAAAGGGAACTGGGAAGGGACATAAAAATATTTGAAAAAAGAATGGTTAAAAATTTCCAAATTTCATAAAAATTGTAAATCCATAGATCTACTATACTCAATGAACTCTAATCACAAGAAACATAGAAAAAAACCATACCAAACACATTGTTATCGAATGTCTCAAAACCAGTAATAGAGAAATCTTAAAAGCAGCCATAGAAAAAAAGACACATTAAATATAGAGGGACAAAGATAAAAATAATTCATATTTCTCACTAGAAACAGTGCATCTAAGAAGATGGTGGAACAATGTCTTTAAAATGACAAAATAACGAAACTTAAAATGTCTTTCAAAATGAAGGTAAAATAAAAACTTTTACAGGCAAACAAGAGCTTGAAAAAGATATCAGGAGAAGTGTACTATAAGAAATGTTAACTAAAATTATTTAGGCAGAAATAATGTGATATCAGATAGGGATATAGATCTACATGATATAGTGAAGAGCATCAGGAACATTAATTACATGGATAAATAATAAGATTTTTTTCTTATTACCTAATCTCTTTAAAAGATAACAGATTGTTTAAAAATATTAATAATACTGTGTGAGGCTCATAACATAGGCGACAACAATAGCACAAAGGCCAAGAGGGGAAAAATGGAAGCATATGTATTGTGAATCCATTCATAAATTAACATTTACTGTTTAGTAAGTGTTGCAAATACTGTTTATTGATAATCTATATACATTAGACACTTTTCTAGTGGTTTTAGATACAATGGACAGCGGAATAGATAAGATCCTTGACTTCATGGATTGTACATTTCACTGAGTCAGCAGTCAACACACAAGTATACCAATAAACAAGATAAATATAGACTACTGTGTTATAGAAAAAGTCAACGGTATTCTATAATAGAGACTAACAAGGTGCACAGAAATAACTCAGAGTGATCAATAAAGTTTTCTGTGACAAGGAGTCATTTGAATTAAAACTTGGGAGGTGAGATGAGAAGTCAGCTCAGTTGGAATCAAGGGACAGGATTCCAGATTGAGATAACTTCTGAGCAAAGTCTCTGAGGTGGGAAAGGATTTGGTCATTTCTAGAAACTGTCCATGGGCCAGTGTGGCTAAAATATAGTGAGAGAAGGGTAGAGAAATCTGAGATGATGCTGGGGCAGAGGTCAAATCACTCAGGGTCTTAAATCCATGGTAGAAATTTGGACTTCATGCAAAGCACAAACTCTTATTGAAACAAGAGTTTCAATAAGGGAATGAGATGGCCTGGTTTACTTTAACAAACCAAAAAATAACTGTGTTGTATGGAGAATGGAAGGTAAGCAGCAAGCATAGAGGCTAATCATGAAGCTATTTCAGTGGTTGAGGTGAGAGATGATGGTGATATGGACAGACACAATGGCAGTAAGAAGAAGATAAGTAATTAGATTCAATATACAGTTTGGAAGGCAAACTGATAGGGCTTGATATGACAGATTGAAGGTTGGATGTGAGTTCAGGGGAAAGAAGAATCTAGTAAGCAGTAGAGCTGGGATTTGACCCAGGCCTGCCTAAATCCAAAACTTCCTTTGTTTTCAGAGCTGCTATTAATAAGTTGAACACCTATTATGAATGGTATATTTCACATGGCATAAAAGTGTCAAAAAGCATACAATCATAGTCTTTGTCATCAAGGACAAAGATAGCTGACAATAAAAGAAACATATGCTAGGAATTAAATGATACCCCCAAGTGTTATAGAAGTTCAGACTGAGAGGAAGAGGATGGGCAAGGAATGTCGACTCAGAGGAGTGTGCTATGATAGGAATGAGAAAGCACTGGGCAGAGGGTGAGCAGTGTGAGCAGAGACCTGGAGCTGGGAATTCAGATAGTCTTCAGGGAACAATAACTAAACTTCAATGGCTTATTAGTAAATGAACCTTGAAGAGAGCTGGCTTTGAATAGGTAGCTGGAGGTAGAGTTAGACAGCTTAGAATGATTGAACGGTAGTGCTAAACCTCTAAATGGCAACGTTCAGAAACACCAATTTATCATCATTGTGGAGATATTGATTAAAATTGGAAAATTGATGTCATCCATTACATGAACCATAGCAATCATTTTAAGTAAAAGTTTTCATTGCCAAGCATGTGGACACAGCCCAAGACAAATGGTGAAAGCAGAATTTAAAATTTTTCTCATTGTTTGAGGTTTTTCTACCACTTCATATAAATGAAAGGTATCTTTTCTTCCCTCTTCTCCATTATCTTTTTTTTTTTAAATGTACTACTAGCTTTTCTGATTGCAGTGGTCATCTATGGTCTGTGATAGTTGGAACTCTTTGGAGCATTATCAGAAGGTACAGATGTTGTCAATGGCAGTGGCCCTATCCATTGAGAGTTTTCTGAAATCTCTGCCAGACTTCAAAAGCACCAAAGGTTAACCTAATTGGATGACTCAGAAATGGTCCTCAATTTTGCCAACTTGAGGAATCCACAGTAAAATGACCCACTGGAATCCTTCGGTTTGGTTCTGTAACCACATGGTGGCCAATGCCAATCGTAGGCTCTGGTTTCAGGACTGGAGGTCTGAAAGTCACAATTTATGAGCTCTGTGGCAAATTATTTCCAACTGAGCCTTCCTCAGTAAAATCCTCACCTCTTGCCATGTGTGTCCAGCTGTGCAGTAAGAAGAAATGAATCATGTCTGAAAAAGTTACAATTGAATCAAGTCCTATTTCTTTCTTTTTTTTTTCCAGATCAAACTTCAAACTATGTTCAAATGAAGCATAGTTGGCGTCAGTGAACTTGCTTTTCATCTCTGCTCCCATCCCACTTCCGGTAGTTTGAGCTTGTCTAGGTTCTAAATACTTTTTTTTTTACTAATAAATCATTTGGCAAGTATGTTATTCATCGTACTCTGGCGGTACACACACACCCCCCCCCACAGTTCCTGGGCAACAAACATGCTCAATATAATCAAATGATTCCTATTCTGTTAAATCATTTCTTTAGAAACATAATTTGAAAATTAGTTGTATATATTTTTAACACAATCATAAAGATTGGCTTGATAGCACATGGAGGTAACAAGGTAACATTTTAACTTTTAAAGTTAAGAAATATTAGTTCGATAAAGACAAAATATTAGTAACTAGTAAACAAATATACCTCCACAGGTTTTTCTTTATATTGTGTACAGACCTCTTCCTTCCCTGCATGGATGCATGTTTTAAATTTCTATATTGCCAGAGAGAATAACAGAAATTTCCAATACTTGATTCATATCACCTTTTCGGCCAGTTTCAAGGGAGATCAGTGTTCATCCAATCCATTATGTAACACAGGCTGCTTTTATTTGGAAGAAGGTTACCGTGTTTTCTGGCATATAAGACGACTTTTTAAACCAGGAAAACCTTCTCAAAAGTTGGGGGTCGTCTTATATGCCCAGTCTGGAAAATACGGTAGTTCACTATAATTGTTAAAGCCCCTTCCTAAGACCTGTTAAAAATGAGAAAGAAGTCACTGTGTGGACACTGGTGAGGTCCCAATCTTTGATATCAATCCTCTGCTTTGGTGACACTGATCGGCTCTAGGCCCTTGTAGATGCCTTGGGTTTTTCACCTCTGCATATTTGCTGACCCAAGTTCACATTTAGAACCTTCTGTTCCTCTCCTTCTACTCTCATAGCTTTCACCCAGCCTTCCAGGCCCAGTGAAAACCCCACTGCCTTTGCAAGGTCCCCTGACCACACCAATCTGACCCAATGGCTTCCTCTTTTGAGGTCTCTTTTTGTGCCCTTTCCTGCTTTGGATTGTTCATTAACTTCTCATGTCCATCTGTTCTACCTCCCAACTACATGTAGATAATGAATATTAAAATGTTAAAGTAGGTGATCATCTACCCCAGACATCCTAGTCTTCAAACCCCTAATACATACTCTTTTGTGTTTTTTGTTAAATGTGTGTATTTTTTAAGTTGATTTCAGAGAGAGGAAGGGAGAGGGAGAGAGGTATAGAAACTTTAGTGAAGAGAGAGTCATTCATTGGCTGCCACCTGCACATTCCCTACTGGGAGTTGAGCCCATAACCCTGGGCACGTACCCTGACTGGGAATCAAACCATGACCTCCTGGTTCATGGGTTGATGCTCAACCACCGAGCCACATCATCCAGACTGCAGTGCTCTTTTAAATATGTGATGTCAACCCTTATTAATTTAACTAGGCCCATTAACATTTGAAGGCAGTGATTTATTCATTTATTGAGTCACTAGAGATCTGATGCACAAAAATTTGTGCACTCGGTGGGGGGAGGGTCCCTCAGCCCAACCTGTGCCTTCTGACAGTCTGGGAACCCTTGGGGGATGTCCACTTGATGGCTTAGGCCCACTCCCCGGGTTATAGGGCCTAAGCTGGCAGTCAGATATCCCTCTGGCAGCCCGGGAGCCCTTGGAGGGTGTCCACTTGCCAGTGGGGAGCAGGCCTAAGCTGCAGTCGGACATAGTTAGCGCTGCTGAGGAGGTGGGAGAGGCTCCCACCACCACTGCTGTACTGGCAGCCATCAGCCTGGCTTGTGGCTGAGCAGAGCTTCCCCTGTGGGAGTGCACTGACCACCAGGGGCGGCTCCTGCATTTAGCATCTGCCCCCTGGTGGTCAGTGTGTGTCATAGTGACCAGGCATTCCCAGTTGTTCTGCTGTTAGGGTCAATTTGCATATTACCCTTTATAGGAGGATAGAGGCTTGGTGCATGGATGGAGGCCGGCTGGTTTGCCCTGAAGGGTGTCCTAAATCAGAGTGGGGTTCCCACTGGGGTTCCTGGCCAACCTGGGTGAGGGCCTGAGGGCCATTTTCAGACTGGCCAAACTCCCTTCAGGATGGGGGTCCCTGCTGGGGTGCCTGGCCAGCCTGGGTGAGGGGCTGAGGTCTGTTTTCAGACTGGCCACATCCTCTTCAGGGAGGGGGGTCCTGCTGGGGTGCCTGGTCAGCCTGGGTGAGTGGCTGATGGCTGTTTGCAGGCTGGCCACAGCCTCTTCAGGGTGGGGGGGTCCCTGCTATGGTGCCTGGCCAGCCTGAGTGAGGGGCTGAAGGTCATTTTCATGCTGGCCAAGCCCCCCAGCAGGGACCCTCACCCCATTAGGGTGGAGCCATCCTGTGTGAGGGGCTGATCGCTGTTTACAGGCTAGCCACAGCCCCCAGCCACCCAAGTTCCCAGTGAGGCTGGCTGGAAACAGGTATTTGGGGTTTATTTATTTCTATAATTGAAACTTTGTTGCCTTGAGCAGAGGTCACAGATGGCTTAGGCAGGCAGCTTCCTCCATCGCTGGGGCAATGAAGCCTCCTATTTGCTCTAGCTCTGTGGCTGCTGGCTGCCATCTTGGTTGGGTTAATTTGCATATAGTTGCTCTGATTGGCTGGTGGGTGTGGCTTGGGATGTAGCAGATTAGCAATTAGCATATTACTCTTTTATTAGATTACACTCTTCATTCATCATTAGCAAATGTTCATTGAGTGTTTACTAGATGCCAGGCTCCATCCTAAGCACTGGAGATATAATAGTGACTTTGAGAGAATAACCTTGTCTACTCTCTCAGGGAGCATGCACACACACACACACAAGTGGGGAACATACAAAATAATAAGTAACTAAACAAATACAAACTTTAGAGAATGATAAGTGCTGTATCTAAAACTGAAGATAAGTAGGGTGGTGGGCTTCAGAGAGGTGGTGAGAGGATGGTGCCACTTTAGGTAGGGTGGTCAGCAGGTCCCTCCCTGAGATCTCATTTGAACTGAGATCTGAGTGATGAGTTGAGGGTGATCTTGGGGGAATCTGGGAGAAGGTTCCATGCAGAGTGAAGAACACATGCCAAAAACCTAGATCACAATGAACTTGGTGTTTTAGAGGAGAAAAATATCAGTGAGGCAGGAAGGGAGTCAGCAA
>PVJC01005358.1:0-59379 GCA_004026665.1 Murina feae
TGGGAAATGATTATTAGAAAGGAACTCAGGGGCATTCTACACAGTGTCACGTATTTGACACACATTCAAAATAAATCCTGATTAAATCCTCCCTTGGTTTTGAGACCATCTCTCTTTCTTGGACACTGGTTATAGATTTTACTATGGGACATGTTATAATGGCTTCTGTGCTTATGGTCTTACAACACAGTCTTAGCGTATATAATAATCTATATAATAATTACACAGGACTAGATTTCACTCTTACAAATGGAAAATAATATGCTTTCTCTCCCATTTTCTTTAAAACCAATGTCCTCTTTTTCCCAACATTTGACAGAGATATAGATTTAAAGACAATTTTAAAATGTTCGTTTTTAATTGCATTACAGATAAACAGCATCACAAGTATGATAATAAACAGAAGCTGTCCTATGTTGAAGAAGTGAAAAGGAAGTGGTAAAAACTGGTAAAATGGAAAATGAATGTTCCATCTTAACATTTACTTATCCAAAACGATTGATTTTTTTGTATTATAGAGATTATCTCATTTCTCATTTTATATAGTTTAATTTTTGCTCACACATCAAGAAAAACTATGATTTTCATATACTTTCTTATATCCATTCACTTTACTATAATCTCGTTGCTTAAGTGATTTTTAATTGATCCCTTGGGATGTCTATGGATTCTTTAAATATGCAAAAAGCCAGTTGATATTGAGCAAATCCAGTTTTTAACTTATTTCTAAGCTTATCCTAAGTTTATCAACCAGTGTTTTCAAAAGCTACATTCCATGGTATCTTCTTGATGATTACTTAATGGTCACTACCCACTGAGTACCTAAAAGTCAGCAGTTTACTAAGTATTCAAAGATGAAAACAATTTCTGTCTTCATGAACCTTATTTATTAGGGGAAAAGACAGGGGAAAAAATTGGGTATTCAGGCAAATATCCTTAAGAAATTATAAATTTACTTATAACAAAGTATGTTTGAGTCTCATATGTTTATGTCACAGTAAAATATTTTAAAAATGAAAAACAAAGAATAAATAACTACACTACTTAGCAATATAGAGGCCAGGCAAGTATCAAAAGAAATGCAATTGCTCCCAGCAGGCAGAAGTTAAGGATGGAGAGGAGGTGGCAAGAATGTTCATTTTTTCTAATATAATTTTTGTAGTAAGTACTGACTTTTCAAATGATGTACATATATGACTTAGGTTACACTTTAATTTTTAAAAAAGAGGTTGAAATAAGACTTGTTGAGAGGCAAGTGAAATAATTAAAGTGGCCTCAGTGGAAAGTGTGTAAGTGAGGAAGACCCATCCATGAGTCAGCATACAGTTAAAGAACCGACATGGAGACTGAGGCAGTGGCAAGAATCATAGACAATCATGATAGCAGCAAAAATAGAACAGAGAGGTTGGCAGGGCATGATCCATATGGAACTCTGAAGACCATAAGACATTTAGATTTTACTTGACCTAAAGTAGAAAGCAACCATTAGTGGAAGGCCTAATTTGATATAAATTTTGAAGAAAGTCATTCTTGTTCTTTTTTGGAAAACAGATTATAGGGTGATAAGAGTAGAATCGGAGAGACCAGTTAGTTTATAATAGCCAAGTGTGAGGTCATGGTGGCTAGACCAAGGAAGCAACACAGGGTGGCTGAACTAAAGACGTGTAGAAAAGTTAAGTGCATTTGAGATTAATTTTGGATTCTCATACACACTAGAGGTCAACTTCTCCAATATGTCAATGGTTTAGATGCTTGAATGTGGAGGGACAATAACGTTAAATATTTAGGATGACTCCAGAGTACTCAAGAAGGGTAAGTAGATGTCTGTGCTAGAGATATAAATGCCAGACACTGAGGATGAAACAAATTTTAGGGACAGAGGATCAAAGTGTCTTATAGGAACATATTAGGTTTTAAATCATGTGAAACATCCAAGTTGAGAAACCAAGTAGATATTTGGGGTATGGAGTTTAGTGGAGGGGTTTGAGCTAGAGACTTATATTTGGGAGCTGCCAACATATTTCAATCCAGGGGGTAAGTGATGCTACTGAGAAAGACAGTGTAGAGAAGGAACAGAAAAAGATCCAAGACCAAACCCTGAGGACCCTAACATGGAGAAGTAGAGAAGGAATCAGCTCAGGAGACTGGGAGGAAGGGCTGGTGAGGTTGTATAGTTGACTTTTTAAAACTCAGAATTAACTCTTTCTAGAAGTGGCTTTAAAGAAAAAGCTCTCATTCATTTCCTTCTGAAAAAAAACTACTGCCTGGTCTAACCCAGACTGCTCAGGTTAACACTTCAGTAGTCCTATGCAAGACGAACAAACACATGAACTCATAGTTCCGTGAAGGTCAACAGCAAAAACTGAAGCGAAGGAATACTGCCCTGAGCTAATCAGCCAGAGCTCTCAAAAGTCATGACTACTTTTCTTGCATTTGGGGGAGACATGAGAAGAATTTGAACTTACTGACTACGTCTTAAACTTATTGACTAATTTTTAAAGGGGGCTTCCAACTTGCCACCCACCCTAGCACGTAATGAGCTCGTATATTCTGGTAAAGGGTTAGTTACTCACTGATTTCTCAGAGCCATTCACCATGGCGATGAGCACTGGCGGCACTTATCTCATGCAATTCCAGCCCGGTTATGTGCTTGAAGTGGAACTGAATGAGACCACTGAGAAAGCTGCACAGCTGCAATCTGGGGAAGGACTCATCACTGCCAGGTCTTTCGGGTGACCTCACAATTAGCAGAGATGTTGCCAACCTCCTACATACCCCTGGAGAGCAGATGCAAATCCACTTTACCATGGAAACAAGATTAGTGGAGCAAACTACTCAAGGACCTGGGCCCTGGTACTCAGAGACATGGAAAATGTGCTGCAACTCATTTTCCAGATTCAATTAAAGGTCAAATAAATACAATTCATTTATTTGACAATACTTACTGAGTGCAAACCATGTGTGAGCTAATGTGCTAGCTGCAGGAACTACACCAGTCACTTCAAAACGATCTTAAGTAGTTTTTTTATAATAATTAAGGACTTTACTTATTGTAGATTATATCTTCTTTCCCATTTGCACCCCTACCAGCCAAATGAGTTGTTGTTTTTCATTTAGGACCCTTGGCTAATTCATATATTCTCTCCTGCCCACCCCCATTCTGAATGGCATGACGTAACATCCAATAAATTACAGTGGTGTTTTTCCCCCTCTACAGGTAGCGATAAATTGTGTACCAACAAAGTTCTTTTTCACATGGCCTGCTTCTTAACTACAAGATCCCTAATACAAATGCATGACTAAGGAGAGCTGAAAGAACACACCTGATCTTTTTTCCTCCCAACCTTCCTTTAGTCTCTTTCATACATATCCCATCAGTAAGTAGAGAGGCTCAGAAAGTTCATGTAACCTCAGGCTGATTTATTAGAAGTTATCCTGGGAGGTTATCTACCTAAATAGCTGAAATGATCTGTATAATCCAGGAAACCCAATGCACTCTGCATATCCCACACCACATTAGGAATAGTATATCCAGGCATCACATTTTATAGAGACATTTATAAACAAGAGCATATCTGAACAAGAAATTAGGAGTCGGTTTGTTCCAAATTCTACCCAGAGAAGAAATCAGTCAACAACATCTCATAAATATTTAATATCCTGTTTATGCATTTCAATCACTACTTGAGCGATCACCACTCTGAAGCAACCCAGGCCTCTACTGGACAGTGGTAATTCTCACAAACATGTCTATAAAAGGTCCAAAAGGTGCTTCATCGTTACTTCAAACCATGAGCCCTCATTCTGCATCCTAAGCACCTTTTCAGATTTTAAAATATTCTCACAGCCTCTCTGTACGTGCCTAGTTACTGTAATCATTCCCAATACGAAATGGGTTCTCTGTTCTTCTTCACTGTTTTCATTTTACTTGGAAGTTCTCTACTTTATAAATGTCATTCTGAGGGTTGATTGTCTTTACTTTTAAAGTATGGAAATGAATGTTGAACAAAAAATGTCTTACTCACATAGGATGAGCTGAAATAAAGAGACTGTGAGAAAAGCAAAACATTAAGACTGGTGTAGAATAACAAGATGGAAAGCGTTTTTCATTTATTACTTCTTTTCATTCTGTATTACTAAAATCCTGTGGCACATACAAAAATATATTCTTTACTGGTCTGACAAAAATAGGTATAATTTTGATTCATTCACACCAGGTGGCTATTGTCATATTGGCTTTTGTCATTGTTTTATTTGACAATCTAAGGGATAGAGGTCAGTGTCCCCGACAAAATAGTCAGGTATTGCATGTTTTAAAAATTCTTGAGGCACACCAGCTGAAAACCACTGATCTAAATGAATGAGATGGTTATAAAATCTATGCTCTTACAAGATAAGTAAATAGTGGTTCAGTGTTCACCCTGCAAATTCTCTCAGTCACCTCGGAAGAAATGACACATCCGGCCCCAGAATCCATGGATTTTATATGTGAAGAATGAGGGGCTCTCTGATCTCACTACGTACCTAGACTTCAATTCCATTTGGTGAGTATTTCTCTTTCACAAGCTTCAAATTAAGTATTTTAATTAATTGGTATTTGATTTGATAGAGTCAACATAGGAATCAGAGCACTTCATTCGCCTTTCACATAGGATTCATGCACCCGTGGGGTCCCTCAGCATAGCCTGGGGAGATCCAGCCAAAACCAGCAGTCCAATGCCACCTGCCGCTCCTGCCGGCTGCTCCTGCTCATCCTGGCCCTGCTGCACCTGCCACCCTCTCTCAATAGGCTCCCTGCCACACCGCTGTGGACTCTGGGCTGCAGTGGCTGGCCGTGAACCCTGCGTCTGGCACCCGTCAGTCAGCTAAGTGGTGCTCCCACTTGTGGTAGCGAACTGACCACCAAGGCGCAGCTTCTGCATTGAGCGTCTGCCCCTTGTGGTCAGTGCATGTCATAGCGACCGGTCGACCGGTCATTCCGTCCCTTAGGCTTTTATATATATAGATTATGACTTTATTCTTACCCTGTAAAGCACTTAGTACAGTCCCTCGCTGGTTATCAATGCACATTCTTTTCTCCTGTCTGTGTCTGAAATTTTTGAAGACCATATAGGAAACTGGAGGCTACAGGAAAACAAGAAAACCAACCACCATTTCTATAGATGTGCATTTTATAGTCACATTGAGCCCTTGGCCATGGGACGTCATTAAGTCACTGATCCGTCCTTGAGTGGGGAAGTGTCAGAGTCCTTTTGGAGCTGTTTCTGAGTGGCACTTTAGCACTAAAAATTTGAAAGGAATATTGGGGCAAGAATGCTTGTGAGGAAACCTCATGCCTTTCCTAAAAGCAAGGGGTAATTCACTCACTCTCAGACCTAGTTGAACCATTTGTGCATTTAAATGAATGTAAAAAAATTCACACGGGTAAATTACTACCATGTTAACCTAATTTAATATTCTACATTCACTTAATTAACTTCAAACTACCTAATAAATAGCATTTTGAAAGGTTTCGAAAGTTATTTAATGCATTGACCAAAACACATGCTATCTCTATTTCTCATCTCCAGTTCATTTAACACACACAGTTACAGCCCTTATAACGATGCCGGACACTGATGAAAATAACTTTCTGAAACTTAGAAAGTGAAGGCAGGGAGGCACTAAGAGGCTGCTTGCAGTGTCTCAGGTCACACAGCGCGTAGGACGGGAAGAGGGGAGGTCGGATTCAAACCCACACACATGGGCTCCTCAGTCCGGGCTTTTAAGCTGAAGGAGGCAAGAGTATTCTCAGAGTAAGCCTGTCACTCTGGTCTTCATTTTCAGACATGAATGACTAAGGTTTCTTTTTCCCCCTTAAAGAAGTTTATATTTTTCCCCCCCATTAACCTCTTCCAGCCTGCAAAATGAGCTTTCCTGAAATGGAGTTTTTGTTTGTTTGGGGCGGTTTTGTTTGTTGGGTTTTGTAGTAGCCTATGAAATTGCTTTGTATTGTAGGTCAAATATTCCTATAATAACGACTTCCTACAATTCAACCTGATAAGAAGAAACCTTATGCATAAGGGAACGGCAAAGGCTATGGCACTGAAAGACCAAACTCAGCACCTGCTCCACAGAGGGGATCTGGGTAACCTGGGGCAAGCAATACTACCGCAGGGGTCTTATTTTTCTCATTGTTAGTGTGGGAACACTAAAAGCTCTGTTATCATGGCCCCTGAGAAAAAAGCAGTTTAATCTGGAAAAAGTTCTCATCAACTACAACGTGCAAAACAAACAGTACAATTCTGAAAAAAAAAAGGGTGCCAACGTCCTAATTACGAAAGATGGATGCTTCCGAAGTACTTCCATAACTCAAAATAAGCTTCTTAGAAAATATAAAAAAAACCGACCTCAGGAAATTGTAATTGAATTATTCATTCATCCAGAAAATTAAGAGCCAATGATCCTGATCAGATTCTCAGAAAAGATAAAATCAAAGATTTGAGATCTCGGAATTAAGAAAGGAAAAAGGTTAAGTGACCTGCAGTCCCATTTGAAAGCTGAAGTGGTTGTGATAAGCCAAAAGTTGTGTGTGTTTATTTAATCCTCACCCTAGGATATTTTTCCCACTGATACTTAGAGAGTGGAAGAGACGGGGAAAGACAGAACGAAATATCGATGGGAGAGAAACACACAGATGGGTTGCCTCCTGCAGGAGCCCCAACCAGGGCCTGGGCCAGGGAGGTACATGCCCTTAACCAGAATCAAATCTGGGACCCTTCAGTCCGCAGGCTGACACTCTATCTGCTGAGCCAAACAGGCCAAAAGACTTTAAACAAAATGGGCTTCTTCCTAATAACTTAGTTGAGCATCCTACCACATGCTCCCGAGATAAGATCACCTTGGTTACCGAAAGGATCACATAGCCTAACGAGTGCAACTCAGAGATGAACACGAGGAACAATATAGGAAACAGAATCTCTAAGTAACCCTTTCCTTCGTGGGCACTGTTCTGCGACATTACTTTTCCTGTTTTTCTGTTTTCGATACTTCCCTTGTGTTCATCTCTTCAAGATGAGAAGAGCCACAAACTTTTTTAATTAGAGACATAAATCACACTTTACTTTTCGTAATGAGCACTTGAGCAATGCTGCCTTTAATGATGATGACATCAGAATTACTATCTACTGACTTGAGTAGTAAACCAAAACTATGAAACGAAGTTAAACAGGCTCAGTGGTAATACTAAAAGCCTAGTCTTCAAAGACGACTGAGGCTCTGTAACGTTTTAAATTGTCTCTTCTACTTTGGGTTAATTCCTTAAACACAACTCTTTCATGTAAAGGAACACTCAGACCAAATTCGGTTCACTTTTCAAGGAGCTGGGCTGATCCTCGTCAGATAAAAATGAGAATGAGTGTCTGTGTAAAGATTAGGACAAAGGCAACATTAAGAGTAAAATTAAAGCAAGCCTTTCCTATCTTACACATAACAGTTTCCTGCCCATTAAATGAAATGATAGACATAAAAGCATTTTATACAACTATAAATCTCGCTGAAAATTCAGCCGTTCCTGCGCTGTACGGAACAAAGGCCTAAGTACTTGATCACTAGATAATTCTGTTGTAGATTTTCACTTCAGCTTGAAAGGCTAGCGTCTTTACTTGGCTATGACTATTAACAGGGTTTTTGACAGAAAATAAGTAAAACCAAAGACCTAAAAATCGTACCAGCTACATAATACGTTGTCTTAGGCTTTCTTTCTGGTCTTGTATTTTATCTGTGACTTATTTATTCAGCTTATCCACCATGTAGACCTCAAAACCATATATGGGTATCAATCTCCTCAGGTTGAATTCAACAGCTGCCCAAAAGAATACATATAAATGACAGTTCTCACTAATTAATTATGTGCCAGAGTACATTGCTTCACATGTTTTCCTGAATTAGTCTCTTAATTAGGAAAGACACAGACCATTACTGGTGACAAACTGAAATTAATTACTTCAACAAGCTGTGATTAATTATTTCAAACTGAGAAAAGTTCATCTAGAAAATATTACACTATTTGGAATTCAGTTCAAGTGTCAGGAAAAAAGATCAATGTATTCATTATCTTAAATATATGAAAAAGAAAAAAAACAACACATTAAAACCCAGATACATTAATTAGCATAAACACTGAGTGGCCAGATTATTATGACCACCTGACATTTGTAGGCAAATTAGCTACAATTTCACGCTGAAGTTGCTAGAGGGCCAGAGTATAATAAATGGGGAAGCAGGTTGTTTACCACAACAGGAGAAGTGATTTTTTCTGAAGGTATGGGTAAACAATTCAATTTAACAGCCTTTGAACTTGGGAAATATATTTTTATGAGTGGCCAGATTATCATGATCACCTGACGTTTGTAGGCAAATTAGCCTTATGCCATACTGCATCGAATGGGATATGGAAGCTGAAGGACTGTGTGAACACTTTTGCTGTCTGCAGTTACCAAGATAAAATGTCTCCAATTCACACAGGAACACAAGGATTGGACAGTCAAGGATTGGAAAAAAGTCACGTGGTCTGATGAATCACATTTCCAGTTGTATCATGCAGATGGCAGAGTGAGAATTTGACAGAAATAGCATGAAAGCATGCACCCCACATGCATGAGTACAACCCTTCGAGCTGGTGGGGGCAGTGTTATGGTTTGGGGCATATTTTCCTGGCATGATTTGGGCCCTTTAATTCATGTGGAACAACGTCTGAATAGCACAACATATCTAAGTATCACTGCTCATCAAGTTCATCCTATCATGTTGATGGCGTATCCCAATGGAGATGGCTTCTTCCAACAAGACAATGCACCATGCCATGGTGCTCATATTGTGCAGGAGTGGTTTCAAGAACATGAGGGAGACTTTACCTTGCTTAGGTGGCCCCCACAATCACCAGATCTCAATCCAATTGAGCATTTGTGGGACGAAGTTAAAAGAGCCCTCAGGCAGCTGGTTCCATAACCATCAAATTTCACAGGACTGGACAGTGCTATTCATCAGGCATGGTGTCAGATTCCTCACATCAATGATTACATCACTGGACAGTGCTATTCCTCACATCATGGTGTCAGATTCCTCATCCTTTCAACATCTCGTGGAGTCAATGTCAAGAAGAATCACTGCAGTACTGAAGGCAATAGGTGGCCCAACGTAGTACTGATGGGGTGGTCATAATAACCTGGCCACTCAGTGTGTGTGTGTATCCATGTTCAAAGGCTGTTAAATCGCATTGTGTACCCATATCTTCAGGAAAAAAATCACTTCTACTGTGGTGGTAAACAACCTGCTTCCCTATTTATAATGGTCTGGCCCTCTAGCAACTTCAGCGCAAATTATAGCTAATTTGCCTACAAACGTCAGGTGATCATAACAATCTGGCCAGTCAGTGTACATGCTAATATATTGTATGAATATACAGTATATTGTAATCTATAAATAGAAATATGATCATGCCCTGGCCGGTGTGGCTCAGTTGGTTGAGTGTTATCCCATGCACCAAAAGGTCACCAACTCAATTCCCAGTCAGGCCACAGGCCCAGGTTGCAGGCTCAATCCCCAGTAGGGGGCGTGCAGGAGGCAACCAATGGATATTTCTCATGTTAATGTTTCTCTTATTTTTTCTCTCTCTCCCTCTCCCTTCCCTTCTCTCTAAAATCAATAAAAACATATTTTTTAAAAAGAAATGTTATCAGACGCTATGCAATATAGTGAGCCAGACCTATCCTAATGTTAATATAAACTACACATATATCTTTGTTATGAAACACTCGTATTAAATGTTAAAGACCTCAAAATACATAAAATTAATAAAAACACTTTTAGTGACTTACTATAGAGTGAGTTTTTAAACCAGTTTATTTGTATATATATGACTTTAAAACTGTAAATTTAAATTTTATAACTGAAATGCACTGTTATTTTTACCAACTTGCTATTTAAGCCCTGAGACATATGGATCAATGGAACAGATAGAGAGCCCAGAAATAAACCCACACTTTTATGGTCAATTAATATTTGACAAAGGAGGCAAAAATATACAATGGGCTAAAGATACTCCACTCAAGAAATAGTGTTGGGAAAATTGAAAATATGTGCAAAAAAAAGAAACCAGACGATCTTCTAACACCAAACACAAGAATAAACACAAAGTGGATTAAAGATTTAAATGTTAGACTCAAAACCATAGGAATCCTAGAAGAAAACATAGGCAGTAAACTCTCAGACATTTCTCATAGCAATATTTTTTCTGATATATTGCCTCAGAAAAATGGGACTACACTACATTAAAAAGTTTATACACAGCAAAGGAAACTATCAACAAAATGAAAAGACAACTCCCTGAATGAGAGAACATATTCGCCAAAGACACAACTGATAAGGGGTTAATATCCAAATTTTATATAGCACTTATACAACACAATACCAAAAAAACAAACGATCCAATTTAAAAATGGGCAGAGGCCCTGAATGGACTCTTCTCCAAAGACGACATACAGATGGCAAACAAATACATGAAAAGATGTTCAACATCATTAATCACCAGAGAAATGCAAATGAAAAGTACAGTGAGATATCACCTCACACCTGCCAGAGTGGCTAGCATTAATAAATCGTCAAACAACAAGTGCTGGCAAGGATGTGGAGAAAAGGAAACCATCATGCACTGTTGGTTGGTGCAGCCAATGTTGAAAGCATTAAAAAATTAAAAATGGAACTGCCTTATGACCCAGCAACCCCACTTCTGAGAATATAGCCAAAGAAACCCAAAACACTGATTCAAAAGAATATATGCACCTTTATGTTCATTGCAGCATCATTTACAACAGCCAAGATATGAAAGCAGTCAAGTGTCCTTCAGTAGGTGAGTAGATTAAAAATAAACAAACTATGGTACATTTAGACATTGATTGGATAAAGAAAAAGGTGGAGATATCACTTACTTCCTATAAATATGATTAGTGGAAGACTCTATCGCCTTTTCTATGTCTTGCATGGATGTTTTCCATAATTTACTACTTACCACTGTCACAGCACAGAAAACTATTCTTATTTTTCACATGTAAAGCTTGTAAATACTTTAAAACATATAAAAAGATATCCTAAATTATTAAAAGGTAAAACATAAGGCATTTCCAAACTAATTTGTACTAAGAAAGTGATACTAAATTAGGGGTCATTACTTATTTACAAAAAAAAAATTACCATAGGTTTCCCTTACATAAATACATCTTACAGTGCCCTTAAAACATAATTCCGTTAAAAAAAACACAACTAGATTTACACATAAGTTTTTAAAGATGTAAACAAATGTTTGAGTAAGTCACTTACTTTCTAAAAATGTGTATACGTGCTATAACCAAAGATTTTGTAAATGCGGGTTATAAACTGTAAGGTATCTTAAAAACTGTGTCATTATCATGGTGATAACCATTTACATTATTACAGTGTTCCTCCACTGTTTTCTCTTTCCCTTGTATTATTTTTTAACTCTCCAAGACTAATTAGCTGAAATCCATCTCGGAATTACCAAATTAAGAGAATCTGGAAGCACTGAACACAGGACTGAATGTGTGTCTTCTAGAGGGAAAGGTAATGGAAAGAAATGCGAGAAAGACTGAGTACGCCGTTGACTATGCAGATGTAATATACAATCTGATGCAGACTCTTACAAGCCTATGAATGAGTTATTAATAGGTTCGGGACACGTAAGACCAAGTGACCAAAGACCCCCAAAATTGGACGCTGTGCCCTTGTGGCGAGTCCATGGCCAAGGGCAAGAGCAGCCAAGTTCTTAGAACACTTACTAAAATACTACAACTGAGCTAACTACAGGCAAAGGCTTTGGAGACCTGTTAAACCATATGAATGTGCCCTGTTAGGCTATCCCCAAGGGTGCTTTAGTATGTTATTCCAAAGGCATTTCACACAGGAACAAGAGGGTTTCCATATTCTTAAGCTTAAAACATACTCTAAATATACATCAGTGAATTCATGTCTCCTCTTTTATCTTTCCACCCACTGACCGCCTCATGACACTACCCCCTTCACAGGAAGGTTGTGTCAATTCATACAGATTATGTCAACTCTTGGGGCCTGACAAGGAGTAACAGAAACTGAAAATGCAAAATAAGTAATCATGGGAATTAAACACTAATGAAATACATTTCTTTAGTTTACCATATTACCAGTTAAGATGTGGTCTCAACGTTTAAGTGACATTTGTATGTATGTCCTGTCCCTTTTCCTCTGACTGATCCAAAACATCCTCCTAATAAAATTATGGGGTCATCATTTTACCCCTTGAAGCTCAGATTGACTATAAGATTTACACGGATAAAAATGGTTTAATCCTGACCTAAAGACAACTTAAGCAGATTTTTAAGCGCATTTTTTTTAAAAAGCTATAGCCCAGCCAGTGTGGCTCTGTGGTTGAGTGTTGACCCATGAACCAGGAGGTCAGGGTTGGATTCCCGATCAGGGTACATGCCCAGGTTGGGGGCTTGATCTCCAGTGTGGAGCATGCAGGAGGCAGCCAATCAAAGATTCTCTCTCATCATTGATTTTTCCTCTCTCCCTCTCCCTTTCTCTCTGATATCAATTTTTAAAAATTTTGTTTAAAAAGCTATAAAGCTTTCCTGTTTATATCTCCATACACTATTCGAAACCAAAATTTTAAACAGAACCTTTCAGCTATCAATCCCTATTCCTTCCTAAGCCAAATTTTCCAGGACAACAGTTACAACTAGGTCTTCATAAATATTCCCTTCCTAAAAATGACACCAAGTCCACATTGCTTTCATAACAAAATCCATCAATTCTAAGATGTGTTATGAAATAGCCCTATGTAAGAGCTGCTACAATGTGAAAAATTATCTATTATAAGTAACTAAATACAGTATTTCTATCCTTTACTAGGTTCCTTTATATCATTTTTAAATTAACTAGAGGCCCAGTGCACGAATTTCTGCATGGGCGGGGTCCCTCAGCCTGGCGGGAAATTGGGGCTGATTGAGGCTGGCTGACTGGGGTGGAGGGACTGCTAGAGATTGGCTGGCCATGGGAGGTTGGCTGTGGGAGCACACTGACCACCAGGGGCCAGCTCCTGCGTTGAGTGTCTGCCCCCTGGTGGTGAGTGCTTGTCATAGCTACTGGCCACTCATCTGGTTGTAATGGTCGCTTAGGCTTTTGAATATATAGTTACCTAACTGATTAACCAAGGGCCTTTATTTTCTTAATGTTTTTTCAGTCATGATTCCTATAGTCTAAACTCAGATTATCAGAGGACATATTGCTTTGGCTTCTAATAAAGGCATTATTGGTTCTATTTGAGTGAACACACATAATAATGTGCATACAGGTCTATATTTTCAGAATGACTCTGACTGTTTACAACTAAAATCTACTTCCTGCCAAGATTGAGTTAGATGCTGTTTGTGTTTTTTTTATATATATATATCTGTTTACTTGATTTGAACCCTTATCCTAACAACTTTGGTTTTTTTCACAGCAGTGGGATATATGAAACAATATTGAACTTATACCTGAATTCATGCCCTAATCCTGCAAAGACACTACTAATTGTATAACTTCCAATTTCTGTATACCTTATTTGTATAGTCAAATTAATAATTTTGATTACTTGTTTTTATAAATCCTTTATGAATTTTAAGTCTAGTCCATTGTAAACATTATAATATGAGCTACAGTAGCTAATTTTGTTCATTTTAATCAATGGGGTATTCATAAATATCCCTTAATGATTGCTCTAGTGATCATGATTTCCAGAAAGCTAAAAAAGCCTGCATATTGTTTAAGATGGAAATTCTTCCAAAATTAATCTTTAAACACAATCCTTATTAAAGTCCTTGCAGACTCTTTGGAGATATTGACAATCTAAAGTTTATATAGAAATGCATATGCAGAAGAGCTAAAACAGTTTCAAAAAAGGAAATCAAAATAGAAGAACTTAAATTTCCTGCATTTAAAGCAAATTATAAAGCTACATAAATCAAGACAGTACGGTATTGACACAAGGATGTACAGACAGATCAAAAGAACACTATTAATAGTTTAAAAGTAATTTTACATTTATGGTTAATTAACTTTTGACAAAAGTTCTATGTATGGCATTTCATGAGGACAGGATGATCTAGTTAACAAATGGTGCAGAGAAAAAAACTGGGTACATATATACAAAGAGATTAATTAGACTGTTATCTCACACCATACACAAAAAGTAACTCAAAATTAATCATAGACCTGAATGTAAAAATCGAATTATGGAAGAAAACATAAGAGACCATCTGACTTTGAATCAAGATACAAAGTTCTTGGTACAACATCAAAAACAGAAAAAATTGATAAACTGTATTATTTTCAGTGTGTGTGTGTGTGTGTGTGTTTTAATTGGCTTTAGAAGACACATTAAGAAAATGAGTAGAAACCAATAGACTGGAAAAAACATTAGTTAGCCATATGTCTGATAACAGATTTATATCCAGAATATATAGAGAAACTCCACAGTAGGAAGACAAAAACAAAACCAAAACCCTAATTTAAAATAGCCAAAAGATTTGAGTAGACATTTCACCAAAGATGATATATCAGTGGCTATGAAATGGCACATGAAAAGATGCTCAAGATAATTAGTAACTAGAAAAATGCAAATCGAAACCATAAGCTACCACCACTGCCCAATCACAAGAATAATTATAATAGAAGAAACTGTCATCCTAACGCTCTGCTGATGAGAATTTAAAATGGTATGGTACCATGGAGAAGAATTTAGCAACTTTGTAAAATATTAAACATAAAATTTACAATATGACCTAGCAATTCCATTTCTACATATCTACCCAACAGAAATGAAAATAAATCTCTCTCTACACAAGACTTGTACACAAATGCTCATGTTAGCATTATTCAGCATAGCCAAAATGTGGAAACAATCCAAACGTCCAGCAACTGATGAATGGGTAAATAAAATATCCACACAATAATTTATTACTCAGCAAGGAAATAAACTAAACTACTCACACATGCTAACACATAGATGGACCTCAAAAACATTACACTAAGTTTAAGAAGTGAGACCAAATTATATATCATTTCATTTACATAAAATGTAAAGGCAAATCTAGAGAGAGAGAAAGATTAGTGGTTGCTTGGAACTGGATATCTGCAGATGGGTATGAGGAAGCCCTTAGAGATGATGGAAATATTTTAAAACTGGGTTGTGTGATGGTGCACAATTTTGAAAATATACTAAAAAGTCACTGAATTGTAGATTTTGGTGAATCTTATGGCATGTAAATCATACCACAAGAAAGATATTAGAAATAAAAGGCATTCACACTATCTTTTAAAATTTGTTATATCAGAAAATCAGCTCAATATATTCATGAATCTATCTTACTAAAGAGAAACAATGAGTTTCTACTTGGAAACACTTATAAGTAGGAACTTTAATCTTAAGATATTAAATTCAATACTTTTAAAACATTACTAATCACAACCACCTATTTTGAACTGAAAAATTCTAATTTCAGAGTTCTTGAGACACAGGAATTATCCATGTTAGTAGATAAAATAATTAAATTTATAGAAAGACATGTCCACAATAAATTACTCAGACATTACACTGTTAATTATATTTACACATAATTGTTATTTCCATAATAAATTACTTCAACATCCTATTATTTGTAATAGAATTTTGAAGTTATATTTATTTTATCCTCAAGCACATAACCAGGATCAGATCACACAAAGGCCTTATGCTAAATACATACAAATTCCTCTATCAACTGACTATGAACTGAACACTAAATATTTGCTGGTAACATAATGCTTTAGTAATGGAGATAGGCCTATCACATTGTTGTTGCTATTACATACATTTACATCCAAATTATAACAGAGACAATTTGCACTAATTAGATTACCTAATATAATTTTTGCCTCACCACTCCTCGAAGCATGTTATTTGTTTGGCTGTTAACTTTAATGAGTTTTATAGAACTTAAAAAAAAAAAAAAGAATAGTTTATTGATTATTAGAGAGTGCAAAAGAGAGAAGAAACATCGATGTGCGAGTACATCAATTAGCTGTCTCCTGCACGCCCCCTACTAGGCATGTGCCCTGACCAGGAATAGAACCAGCAACCTTTTGGTACATGGGACAATGCCCAACCAACTGAGCCACACGGGCTTATGGGTTCTCGACATAAAAATTCTTAGGATGTGAATAAGTAGATAAAACATATTATTTTATTTCTGCCATTTAAGTAAGCTTACCATCTAATTCTTATGCATGTCCAAGGTGTTAACCTCTTAACTTGATCACACTGCGCTGCCAATTCGTGTAGACAATCTCTCACAAAGAGTCTACTGATACTCTGAAGTCCCTCCATAATGTGCTTCCATCTCCATTTATCCACATCTGAACTTGGTAGCATGCTAGGCCCCTTTCAACCTATGTTTCTTCCTTTACTTTTCACCAATTTCATCTTATCCAAGGAACTATTGTGAAACATCTGGTAATATAATACTTTCATGCTCCAGCTACATTACCCACAAAACAGTGGATGACAGTTTGAAATAATCTGTTCTATTTACTTCCAAATCATAGAATGGGAAGCCAGTTTCAACTTTTGCATACTTTCCCACCTGAAGAGTACAAAAACGTTCATACAGGCATTAAGGCCTCATTACATTATCTCCAACTAGTGCGTATGTATGATTCCTATGTATAGCCTGTTAAATAATCACCTGAAATTCATAAAATCCTCTCTAGCTCAATGAAATCGAAGTGGGTTCCTGGGAGGAGGTGAAAGGTAAAGGCAAAGGTATCCAACTTTATCATCATTGGAGCTGAAAGAAGAGTAATAAAATTCATTCAAAACGCCTAGGTATATAAAGGTTGGTGAATACGAATCTAGTCACTGAGTATCATGAGCTCTGGAGTTTCCCAAGCTACTAGGGTGGCTGCCCTCAAATTTCAGCTTGCACAAGGATTACCTTGGATTCTTTTTAAATACAGTTCTTAGGTTTGAGATAGACTCTGAAATTCCAGTTTTAAATGCAGAGACCCCAACTCCCTCTGCCTCACCCCCACTGCCGTGACTTTGATAAAGAGTTTACACACCAGACTTTCAGAAACAGGGCATCAAAAGCTTGAGCAAGTAGCTGATGATAGGGGCTCTCTGCAGAAGATGATCCTATAGTTTAGGTGAAGCCAGACAGAGGTAAGAGGACTGAAACAAAAGTCTGAGGCAAAACATCTTCAAGTGCGTGTGAAGAGAAAAAAATATGTTTAGATCTCATTTTATTTCACAGAAAGCAACAGGCAAACAGAAGCTGTTTAATGATGCTAAAATTGGTCTGGGTTCATCAGTCCCATTCCCTAATTATCTGAGTTAAAGCCTAAATAGTAAATAATTTATTGCATATTCAGGCACACTAATTATGAAATGAAATCAATTCTCTCTTTCTGGAAAAGGCAAGGCCCAATCTATCTCATCCCCAAGGGCCTCCCAACACCACCATGCAATAATTCTGTTAAAATATCTGGGAGCATTGAAATGGCTGAGTTCCCATTTTCTCACTTCTCTCAGTCTAGGACTTGGCATTAGAATAAAGATGAGATGGAGACAAGATGATGTGCTCACCATGGCTGCACCCTGAATGCACTCTGCATCAAATTATGATCCTCACTTGGCTAGGGGAAATCTTAAAACTTCCTTTCAGGAACACCTCTCCCCGCCCCCCTTCGCCCCCAAATCATAATCCAAGACAAACCATTGGTTCTCCCACGGCCTCAAAATATGTCAGATTACATCCCTAACTTAATACACTTCCCATCTATCAGGAACCTGGAATGCCTCTGGTTACTCTTAATTTTGCAACACAAAGCCATAGACCATCTGGGACAAAAATATAATTTTGATTAAGTAAAAACATTCTATTGTGTGTGAGCACAATAAAAATATGCTGTTTTAATGTTGCATTAAAAAATATTGTAAGCCCTAGCCAGTTTGGCTCAGTGGATAGAGCGTTGGCCTACAGACTGAAGGGTCCCAGATTCGATTCAGGCCAAGGGCACATGCCCAGGTTGCGGGCTCAATCCCCAGTGGGGGGGGGGGGGGGCTGCAGGAGGCAGCCAATCAATGATTCTCTCTTATCATTGATGTTTCTATCTCTCTTCCTCTTCCTTTCTCTCTGAAATAAATAAAGAAATATTTTTTTTTTAAAAAAAATATTTTAAGACTTCCTTAAATACTTTCCTAGGGGATAGGAGTCCAAGATAGCCAATTAAGTGGAAGCTGCACTCATCTTCTCCCATGACCACATCGAAATTACAACTAAATTATAGAGCAATCAACCAAGAGAATCATCTGAAAGTAGCTGAAACCTTGGCTGGGTAGCTCAGTGAGCAAGAGCATTGTCTACTATGCCAAGGTTGCAGATTCAGTCCCCAGGAGAGGACAAATACAAGAATCAGCCAACGAATGCATAAAGTGGAACAACAAATCAAAATCTCTCTCTAAAAATCAATTAAAAAAAAAAAAAAAGAGCAGCTGAACCCAAGTCCTATAACTAAGAGTATAAAGAAGCTACAGCAAGACTGGAGGGTCAGAAACACACAGGCTGGCTCCACACCCAGGTGTGTCAGGTGAGACTCCAGAGGGATATTTCACCTGCCAAGGTCCCCCCTGGATCCCACATTAGGTTCCCCAGCCCATGGCACAAGAACCAGGAAAAGGAGCCCACATAACGTCTGGCAGTGAACTTCAGTGGGGATTCCATCCACGCCTGGGTAAGACTGAAGGTTAGTGGAAAGTCAGGCAGCCTCTGAAAAGGACAACTCACAAACTATCACAGGCACTCGCCCTGGGCACCAGCAGAGGGACAGCAGCTCAGGGTGTGTCACTCACATGACAGACAGCTCTGTGGCTTCAGGGCGAAGGCAGAAGGGACAGCCTCGGATGCCCCTGTGTTGAGTCTTCCTATTGCACAGCCCCCTGGCACCACCTTCCCTGGATGAAACACTTCCCCTACAGGGCATTAGCCTGGTGAGCCCCACTAGCTCCACCCTCCTGACTCCCTGAGACTCTGTCCACAAGGCGAGAGGCTCTGTCAGTGGCAGCCAGCTTGGGCCCATGTCAGACTATTCCAAAAACTGAAGAGGAAGGAAGACTCCCAGCTTCACTTTATGATGCCAGCATAATCCTGATCCCAAAACCTAAGAAAGAAAGACATTACCAAAAAGAAAAAAGAAAATTATAGACCTTCGCTTCTCAGCCTTTTGGCTAAGATCAAGAGTGCGTATCTGCTCTAACCTGATTAACATCTAATATGTCCTCTATCGAAGAAATCCACATGAAATGAATTTTTGGAGCAGAGAGATGAATAGGAGCTGCTCCCTCACGCTGAGCATGGGCCTGATAGTCCAGGACCTCTGGGGAGCAGTGCACCCCCTCAGGGACAAAAAAGATAATCAAGAAAAAAATTATAGACCAATGTCCCTGATGAACACAAGTGTAAAAATCAACAAAATATTAGCAAATTGATTTCAGCAATGCATTTAAAAAGTTATACACCTTGATCAAGTGGGATTTATTCCTGGGATGCCAAGTTGGTTCAATATTGGCAAATCACTTATATGAAATCTAAAATAAAAAATAAAGCTACACAGACCCGTAGATACCGAGAACAGACTTACAGTTGCTAGAGGAAAGGGCGATTGAAGGGCTGGGTGAAAAAGGTGAGGGGATTAAGACGTACAAACAGATAGATACAAATTGTCACAGGAATTTAAATACAACATAAGGAATGTGGTCAATAAAACTGTAATATTGAAATGATATGTATGGTGCCAGGTGCGTACTAACTTATGAGGAGGAATCACTTTTTAATTATATAACTGTCAAATACTGTGCCGTACATCTGAAACTAACATAATATTGAATGTCAACTGAAACGGAAATACATTAATAATTGAAAAAAAAAGAGCTTTGGAATTTCAAAAGGACCAGAAACTTAATGAAAAAAAATGAATAGGGAATATGAAAGTTTACAGTAAAGGAAATGATAATAAAAATATGAAAAGATCTCAGCCTAGCATAACACAAAAATAAGTAACTAAAATTACATTGAAATAATATCAGCACTCAGTTTGAAGATTGCTCCCTTGTCTTGTTGTACACAATTACTTTCACCAGTAGGCCTGCTTGTTTACCGAATCAGCTATATTTGTTTGAACAGATGTAGACACAACATTTTGCAATTACATAATTTCATCAGACACTAATATTAGCAGCCAGTGAACTATGAGTGCAAAAGGTGTGTTTGTTTCGAGGAAGATTTTGGAAAAACTTGAGACAGATAAGTTGCTAAAGTTAGATGATAGATAGATAAATAGATCTATTTCATTTGAGATGAAACAACTATAAAATATTTGAAAACTGGTTTTGAATACACTTATTCATAAATATATATGTATCCCATGTTCACTGTGGCATTATCACAATAGCTGAGACATGGAAACAACTTAAATGTCCTTCAGCAGATATGTGGTACATATCTACAATAGAATAGTATTCAGCCATTAAAAAAAGATGAACTACTGCCATTTGAGTCAACATGGATAGATTTTGAGAGTATTTACTAAGTAAATGCTAAGTAAAATGAGTCAATGGAAAAGGACAAGAAACATATGCTATCATGCTTATGTGGGGTATAATACAAAAAGAAACAAATAAACAAAAAAACAGACAATCGTTTGATGGTTTACCAGAAGGAAAGAGAAGTGGTGGAAGAGCAAAGAGATTACACGGGATATCAAATATGTGGTAACAGAAGACTATACTTTGGGTGGTGAGCACACAATAGAGCATACAGATGTTTACTATATTTCATGTTGTATGTTGTACACCTGAAATTTATATAATCTTATTAACTAATGTTATTCCAATCTATATATAAAAGCCAAGCAACCAAATGGAGGAACAACCAGAATGACCAGAATGACCGGTGGTTATGACACATATCACAGTAGCCAACCAGCCTGATCGGGGCAGGGCTGGTCAGCCAACAGCCTGCAGCCTCTCCCCGCTGCCACCCTGCCCCTTATCGGCACCCCTGACCCTAATCCCTGGAGTGTGACCTCCAGTGATTCTAAGTAAGTCATCGCTCTCCAGCCTTCACAGATCAGGAACCTAAATGACAAGTGACCAGGAGCAAAACTGCTCACGCTCTGGACTGTCAGGTGTGCAGGAGAGGTGCCCAGCACAGCCACCATCTTCTCCGCCTCTGATTAGACCACCCCCAGCCCAATGGGGGCGGGGGGCGGGTAGCTGGACCCCACCTGTGCATGAATTCGTGCACTGGGCCACTTGTATATTTAATAAAAAATAGATGAAGGGGAAAAAAGATTTAATTTTTTTTTAAGTCCAGGATTCTACACACAAATTGCCTTGCATTTGTCTTTAATTTTTATCCCAAATACAGAGACCTATATTGGTGTGCAGTTGGTAAGGCTCACCTGGAACACCAGTTATGGGATCTACCCTCAAAGGAGTAAGTAGTATCTGGCTTTGTATCCAAAGGCAGGCAGATGAATACACATTTTGGTGATTTAAATTAGGATTAAATGTTTAGGGTACATATCATGCATTTTAAAAATTCTATCCTATAATTTATTTTAAAAATGAACTTCTATTAGAAAAATCTGGACCATCTAGATCTACAATTTTGGCTCACAACTTTTCTTTCATATTCTGTATCCTTTTATGCCTTATATCATATTCTGGGATAATTTCTGGGTTTGATCTTCTAGATCACAAACTTCTTGATCAGTTCACACATGAAGTTGTTTCATTGCCATCCAATCATTTTTTCCAAATAGAAGCTGCTGTTTTTTAAACTTACTTTTCCATAAAGATATATCCACTTTTATTCTTCTGAGAAAAGTGTTTATTGTGTTCTATTATTTTGTCGCTTAATATATTAATTAACCAGAGTTTGATGGTTCTGTTTTACATGGCTCGTTTTCTTAAAAAGTATTCTTGGTGTCAGCTCAGCTCTTTTTGGTTTCTCTGCCCATTTATCTGTTGACTAGCTCACTCACCCAGCTCTCTTCCAGTTATTTGGTAAGATAGCTGGGACCTTCTACTGGGTCCAGGGAACCAATAATTCATCTTTTAAGAGTAGAAGACGCTTTATCCTCTGCATTCACCAGCATGCCTGGGAAAGCTCTGTCTCTACTCTTCGTGCTCTTGCCTGGGGACACGCATTTGGCCTCCACTTGTTGGCATAACTGGAAATCAGAAGAAGTCAAGGAGTTGCCCTAGGCGCCCCCTCTGCCCACTGCATGTGCAACAGCTCCTCTGGCACAGCTCCCACCACTCACAGATGTTGCCTGACGTCTCTGTATGTTTTCCATTAATCCAATCCAAACTGCTTCAGTCTTTCAAGAGATATTCAAAATGTCTGATGCACTGATGGCATTTTTTTTATAATACTGCTTTAGATTTATTTAGAATAGACTTTCTGTCATTCCTAAGATTTGGATCAAACAAAGAAGGTAGATGTGTGAGGTTAGTCTGCAATCTTACTTTTTCCATTTGGATGCTATTCCACTCCTAACTCAGATCTAGTTGTGCACTACCTTTCCCCATCCCTGCCCTGACACCCTCCCCTTCTGCTTTCGTGCTAGTACTTGATAAAGTGCCCTTTCCAAGACAGGTACCTCCAAATATTTAAATATTTAACATTTGCCATGGCATCAAATACTTTATTTCAAGTAAGGGAGTAAATTGCAAAATTAAAAAAATAATAATTTATACAAAGCTGTAGATTGATTCAGAGCTAATCAAAATCACTACTGTGTAAAACTCTAAATTTAAGTAAAGTTTTAGGAGTCACTCTATCACCCTGGAAAAAGAATCCTATATAATAAAGAGAAACATGCAAATTAGCCATCCCTCCGCTACACTCAAGCCACGCACAGCAGCCAGTGAGGAGTGAATATGCAAATTAACATAAGGTGACCAGATTTAAAGTGGTACACCATTGATGGGGGTGGGGGGTGGGGGTGGGGGAGGGGTCTTTCTTTTTCTTTTTCTTTTTATTATTACTTAAAATATTACAAAGGGTAATCAGGACTTTTTTAAAACACTGCGGGATGCGGGACAAATTGTTAAAAATCGGGACTGTCCCACCAAAAGCGGATGTCTGGTCACCTTAAATTAACATGACAAAGATGGGGGGTAATTTGCATACACAGAGCAGAGTGGGGGAGCCGCAGCTTGGGGGGATGTGGCTCCCTTGGTGGCTCCCTCTGTCACAGGAGGGAGAGCAGAGCAGGAGAGCCAGGGGCTGGGAGGGACATGGCTCCCTGGGTTGGGGAAAACCCAGAGGGTGGGGAGCACCAGGAATTCTGGGAATCGTAGTTCTCCTAGACACTAGAGCAAAGTGAGTCTGGAGCAAGTTACTGTTGCAGTTGGGGATGGAGGGAAAGCAAAAGTGAGAGATGTAAGTAAAATCAGTGTCTAGGAAAAATTAAAGGAAAGATATCCTAAAACTTCCAGGCAATCTCCACCAATGGAGCAAAGAAAAAAAAAAATGCCTCTATTATTCTGTGAGCAACAAACCAAACTGGGTTGGGGGTCTCAGACAATTCGCTCATATGATTACAAAGACAAACAGAAACTCCCCCGGATTGGAGGGAACTCCCCCGAGGGCTCCCAGATTGGAGAGGGTGAAGGTAGGGCTCCCCCACCACTTTCCTCCGCCCGCCCCCCCACAGTGCATGAATCTTCATGCACCAGGCCCCTAGTGTAATTATAACTGAGAGTCATTTCAGCAGTCCATATAAAGAGAACCATAGGCAAGGCATGTCCTGATTAGTACACCATGGCCCAGTGCTTGGAGAGTTGTTTGTGTGTGTGTGTGTGTGTGTGTGTATAAGTATTGTGTTAACTTTGAGGAACCGTAATTGTCGCGCTTTTTCATGGAATTTTATTTGTCACTTTTTTGCATTTTAATAGAGATTATTTAAAACATAATGAAGTGTTGCATGCGTTGTATTTAGTGATTGTTATTGCATATCCACTAAAAATTAGGATATCTTACAATGTTGTGGAAATGAAGAGAGATGGACAATACACTACCATTATAGCACTTGGGGCATCCCTGCATTTGTACATATCTAAACCTGTTCTATTCTCCTGCTGACATTTGTGACTGGTGGGCCAGGCTTCTAGGAGCTCCTTGTAACCTACCAAGGCTTCCTCATCTCCTTTTTGTATTCTGTGTTGTCTGCACAATACCTTACTCAAAGGAGTTGTTCAATAAAATTTAACTGCTTTAGCATTGTATTTGTGTGCCCCTTAGATCAAATATATGGCTCAAATAAGATTGTTATTCAACTAGTGGCCTGGTGCATGAAATTCATGTATGGGAGGTTGGGGGGTGTTCCTGAGCCCAGCCTGCACCCTCTCTAATCTGGGACCCTCACAGAGATTGGGCCTAAACTGGTGGTCGGACATCTCTCTCGCAATCCATGACCTCTGGCTCCTAACCGCTCACCTGCCTGCCTGCCTGCCTGCCTGATCATTCCTAACCACTCTGCCTGAGGGCCTGCTCACCCCCAACTGCCCCCCTGCTAGCCTGCTCACCCCCAACTGTCCCCACCCTGCTGGCCTGCTTGTTCCCAACTGCCCCCCCCTACCAGCCTGCTCACCCCAATTGCCCTCCCCGCACCAGCTGATCACCCCCAACTGCCCTCCCCTCCCGGGCCTAATCACTCCTAACTGCCTCTGCCTCGGCCCCAGCAGAGGCTTTGTCTGGAATTATGTCCGGAAGGTCTCCCGAAGGTCTTCCGGTCTAATTAGCATATTACCCTTTTCTTAGTATAGATATTAGAGACGAATAAGGAGAAACAGAAATAGTAAAAACACTGTATATATCAATTACTAGGTATAAAATACAATTTATGCATTTTATAAAGAGGGAAAATGAGACCCAGAAAGATTAAGTACCTTGAAAAGGCAGCACCTGGCCCTGAGCCCAACTTTTCCCTTCTAGCACTTTTCCCTTCCCAGCACCAGCTAGACTGATACCTGAGAATGAACGACCAATCTCATAAATGTCCACCACTCGGCAATACTGCACAGGCGATGATCTGTAACAACCCGAAGGTGTTGAGGAGTCCAGAAGGGAAGGGAAGGTATACTTACTGATCTTTTATGTGCCACTGACAAGCAGAAATCTTTACTAACTGAGAAGAAAAAACGGTTGCCAACGAAAGGCAGTTACATGACTAAGTCATTCAGCCTCATAGAAAGACATCACCATGATTCCTCACGTTAGAATTCCAGGATCCCAGAATTCTAGAAATAGAAAGGAGGAAAAAACGCACTCCAGGGCTAATCAACAGGAGCCAGAGGAAGCCCGTCCTGCCGCACACACGGCTTCTGAGGTCTCATCTCACCAGCTTTCCAGGGGCCTTTCTCCTTACTGCACCTTCTGGCCTATTTCTAAGAGACAATTTTTCACTCCTTTGATATCCTGTGCACTTCCACATCTCCCTCCCGTCTCTCCCCTCCATCGGAGACACCCCTCGGCCCTTTCCTGCCAAGAGGAAGCCTCCTGTGCTCAAAAACCCAATGAGGTGTTGGGCAGCCTCCTCCAACTAACTCCCCAAACAGGACTTGACCTCAGGCATAATTTCTTATTCATCACGTCAGTATGTCACTGTCTCGTGATGATCTATGTCATGTCTCCTTGTGTGTGATGTCCTTCTACGCATCTGTGCACCCCTAACACAGGACTAAGGATACATTTAACATCCAGTTGAGTATGAATTCTACCGTCCAATTATGTATGAAATCATCCAATTGTCTCATTTTACTTGCGAAAACTGAATTCCAGAGAGGCAGGGGACCTGTTGATCGTGAGGAAACAGCCCGTGTTAAGGCTCAGATAACAAATTATGTTCACTCTTTCATAACCCACCTCATAAGGGCAAACGCTGGCATGGTAGAGTCTGGAGTAACAAACCCACCCTTCTTGGCTATTTGCCTAACTTTTTTACTCAAAGTCTGACTGCTATACTGTATTGCTGGCAATGTCAGTTTTCCTCAATAACAAAGCCTTCCCAGTTCAGAACATATACATATGTGGCTAACAGGAAAAGTGAGTATAAGTCCAACATGATAAACAGGGAGGAGGTATGTCAAACTCCTATTCAGTCTATGAAAAACCTACTCATAATTCTAACTTTGCCCCCTTAAGTATGGAGAGAAGGCATAGCTCATTTGGAAAATCTGACCAAAAGCCCACATTTCAACACAGTGAAATGCTTTATCCCCTTTCCCTTCCATCACACCAAGAACTTTCTATATGTAATTATTTAATCCCAAGCCGAACACTAGTGGACAATGAAATCCTCACAAAAAAGTTCTCCCCCAGTGAGGTGTTCAAACATCAGTTTCACACACACACACACACACACACACACACACACACACACACACATTTTTAAAGCTTTTTAAGGGATTTTTTTCCTTGCCAATTTTTTTTCCACTCATGGCTAAAAATGTTCACATTTGAATATTCATCACTATGAGCCTCTGTTAAAACATAGCTCTGTCCAGTAATTTACATCTTTTGACTATGGGGCTTTAGGAGGGCAGGAGTAAAAAATTCCAGCTTCACTCTGTTTGAATTTTTAACCGTCTTTTTCCATTTCATGGCTTTGGGTAGCTTTGATTGTGCTGATATTTCCTGCTATAAACAGGGAAAATGAGATCCAGAAAGATTAAGCATTTTGAAAAAGGTTACATAATTACTGTTAGATTTTTCTCCAAGCAGACAGGTTGCTTTCAGATGAGCCCTTGTGGGTTTCATCAAGGGCTCAGTGGGAACAACAAAACGAAGCCACAAATCACTTGTGGCTTCAGCATTTTCAATGGTTTGTGGGTTCTGCTTTAAACCAACAGCAAAGACCATGGTCGTGAAGGCTGTACAACAACGTGAGTGTACGAAAGGCCACTGAAGCGGACGCCCAAAAATGGTTACAATGGTAACTTCACGGATCCTTTACCACAAAGGGAAGGTCAACTTACAGGAGGCAACAATTATCCCAAACCCTTCGTCAAGGGGCAGGGGGCGGGGGAGGGATAAGGAATGATGACCTCTGTTTTTCAGACAGAGCAAATGGCTCTCCCGGGCCAGCTCCACCAGGCCTCTCAGCAAGGCCCTCACACTTGCGACTTTCCCCGTGGCGTGGAAAGAAGAAAAGGAGCGACTGCCAGGTAACATATTAGCCTAAGGAAAGATAATGTGAAGTCACAGCACCACAGCCCTTGAAACTGGCTATTATCATACGGGCACCCGCTCGTCCACAGCTCCCAGCCTTTGCGTTTGGTCCTGCTCACCTCCTGCCCTTCACGGGAACCGCGAACAGCGGTCCAACCTGCTTGTGGGTGCGTATAAGTTATAGACAGTTGTCAGAAGGGAATTCAGAGGGCTGTCCTGACAGCTTCGCAGAAGGGCACGAGAAAGACTGTAAGGTAATAGAAGAGGAATGGGGGTGGGGATGGGGATGGGGGGGAGGCTGTGAGCAGATTGGCTGTCTTCCAATCTCCGGGAAGACACCACGTGGTGGGCTTATTTTGGAGAAGAGAAAGGAGTAAAATCAGGGAAAGAGTTACAAGGAGGCTGTTTCCATAGCGGTGGGAATCACCTGGGAGGAGAAGGCTACAATCCACCCCCGGAGCCTTCAGATCCGCTGGCTGCCCGGGCGATCCTCGATGATGCTCGCGGGTAGGTGATGGGGTGGACTGGGGGAGGGGGGACGGGCGAGGGGCGCGAGCATCAGCTGGTCTGCGAGGGGGAAGGCAGGGGCGGCAGGGGCGGGCTTACCAGGCCGCCTCCGCAGGTGCTGAACGAGGCCAGGGAGCCGGGGTGCCGCAGCACCGCCCCGGTGTAGAAGCAGGCGGCGTCGGGCGGCGCGGGGGGGCGCGGGGCGGCTTCTGCGCGCGTGGGCCCCGGGCCGGGGCTCGGCCGCTGCTCCACCGCGAAGCGCGGCGCCAGGAAGCGGCCGTCCCTCCGGAGCAGCAGGTAGAGGTCCCGGGAGAAGGCCGGGATCCGCAGCAGCACCTCGTCGCCTTCCGGGTCGGCGTGCGGGGCCGGGGGCGGGGACGGGGGCGGCGGCGGCGGCGGCGGCGGCTGCCACGAGGCCGGGGCGCCTGGGGACAGGGCGGCAGCCCCGCCGGATCCCCGCGGCAGCTCCTGCGACTCGAGCTCTTCGTCCTCCTCGCCCCCGGGGGGTGGCGAGGGCCGGGGCCCCGGCTCGGACGGGCCCTCCGCCGGCTCCTCGGGGGGCGCCGGAGCCACGGAGCGCACCTCGCGGGAGCTGCCGGCCGCCTGCGTCCGGGCGCCGCCGCCGCCGCGCACCCAGCCCGGGTCGGCGCTGCCCCCGCTGCCGCCCGCCGCGTCCACCGGCTCCCGCCGCCAGAGCGCGGGGAACACGACTTCCCACTCCTCGCCGTCCGGGGCGCGCTGCAGCCCTGCGGGCGGGGCACACAGAAGTGCGGGCTGAGCGCGCCCCGGCACCCCCGCTCCCCGGCCGCAGACCACCCGTCCGGCCCCTGCAGCTCCGCAAGCCCTGCAGCCTGGCGATCAGATTACAGATCCCCGCGTTTTCAAAATAAAAGTACTATTATAGGGTCTGGGGCGGGGGGGGGGGGGGGGGGGGGGGGGGGGGGGGGGGGGGGGGGGGGGAGAGAGGATGGGGCTGTCGGGTCTGGTGACAGCACTGGGTTGCTGGACGGTGCAGAGACAACCGCACAATTAAACCATCTTCTTAGGGACGTGCCAGAGCAGAGCTGCCCACGGATGCACGTCCCGGTGTTGCCCCAAGCGCTGCCCACGGACCTTTGCAAACACCACCGCTCTCACAGAGGAAACCGAGCCCTCCCGGGCGGTTCTTTAAAGGCCGGGAGGACGGTGCCGGCTGCGGAGCGTGTCCCCGTCCTCCGCACCCGCACGCGCGCCTCTCCCCGCTGCCCGCTGCGCCCCGCTCCCCGCGCGCGCGCTCGGGTCCCCGCTGGGGACCTTGGAAAGCGGCTTCCCGCAAGTCGTGCCAGAACTTACCTGAAACCGTCCGGTTCGGCAGGACCCACAGCTGGAAGAGGAGGCAGCAGCAGCAGCAGAGTCGAGCCAGGCGCCTCCCGCGACCCGCGCCCATCCTGCGCTCCCTGCCCCGCGCGCGAGCCGATGCGCCGCGGGCGCCGCCGCCTCCCCGGAGCGCTGGAAGGCCGGGCGGCGGGTTTGCCCAGGCCCTTTGTCTGACGGGGGGGTGGGGGGGGGCTGTGTGACTGCGAGAGGCTGCCCGAGCACAGGCGGGGTGGGGGGGGGGGGGGGGGGGGGGGGGGGGGGGGGGGGGGGGGGGGGGGGGGGGGGGGGGGGGGGGGGGGGGGGGGGGGGGGGGGGGGGGGGGGGGGGGGGGGGGGGGGGGGGAGGAGCGGGGGCAGGCAGCGCCGCAGCCCGCAGCGCCCCGGCTCCCGGGCGGATTAGGTGATGAGTCTATTTGCCGTGTCCTGGATGCTGCAGGAGTTTCCGGAGCCCCGCAGGACCGACCCACGGTCAGCAGAGAACCGGCGAGCGCCAGGCGGTCGGGGCTGCCTGGAGACGGAGGGCGGACGGCCCCGCGCGGGCTGGGGAGCCGCGGTGTCTGAGCCGAGGCTCGCCGCCTGCACCCGCGCCGAGCTGCCGGGGGTTGGTGCCGCGGTCCCGGCCACCCGGTGCGCCGGGGTCCGCACACGCCTCATCCGCCGCGAGACCGCAGCCCTGCGCGGGGGAGACTTTGTGGGGGGACGAGGGGGAGACTCGACATGCAAGGTGGGATGTCAGAGGAGAAGAGTTGCCAACAGATCCCACGAGAAACAGGGACCGAGGCTGCCGGCCAAGTGTGACTCTGCCGGACAAAGGTCCCCGAACACCGCACACGTGCTCACACGCCCAGTTGGGATGGGGTTGGGGGGTGGGGGGTGGCGGGAACCCAAATTTCCTCACCTGGCTCCTGATTGGCTGATCGAGGCGCCCGATTTGCATCCTCACACCGCACCCGCTCACCCACCCCGGGTGGAGGTGTGAGCAGGTAGGAGTACCTCCCTCTCCCCGCCCCACCTCCTCACTCAGGCTCCTCCTTTGGTCGAATTCCCCACCGCACATCACACAAAGCAAAACTTTAATGCAAACTTAAGCGCAAAGCTGGGCCCCATTTACCAGAGACCTTTGATTTTTCTTCCCATGTTTGTCTCTAGGAATTTTTTTTTTAAGTCTGGAGATAATGTAATTCGTCATGGATTGTGCTTCAAAGATTCCCAGGACAGTAGACATCCAGACACCCTGATATTTCAGAGCCCCTTATCCTACCTTATCTTTCCAGCTTCCCATTAATCAGTGCTATCAATTTCTCCCCCCCCCCCCCCCTCTCTCTCTCTCTCTCTCTCTCTCTCTCTCTCTCTCACACACACACACACACACACACACACACACAGCACGCACTCATAATCAGGGTAAGATTAGGAAGACCAATGTTGAATACTGTATTCTAAAGGTCTCAGACCAAGTGAGATTATTCTGCCTTTTTTATGTACATTAAGTATATTTTTGCTACTTCTGTCTTTGGTGGGAAATTCATCCTTAAATATTGCCTCCTTTGTTGCAGCTCTTCGCGGTGCCTACCCCTCTCCACACCTCTTTTCCTGTCCACATCAAACCTTTTAAGTCAGACTCAAGGATGATTGATCTAACCTGCCATCTGAACCCTCTGAACCAGGCCAGGCACCTACGTATAAGAGTTGATGTAAGTCGGTGGGTTTTTTAAATGCTGGCACTGAGATTGGTTTTTCATGTCCTTTGTTGTTTTACCTTCTGTTCCTTGTGTCAAAGGTGACCACTATGCCTTTCAGGGAGGCAGACGATCTTATTTCAAAGGAAAGCCACTGGTTGAATAAGCAGGGTCCTAGAATACTTTGTTTGTAGTCCTGAGTTTTAAAACAAACACAAAGACCCTCGAGGTATGTTTGTAAAGAGTGTTTTGTCTCCCAACCTTGTCTTGCAAAAGATCTAAAATGGATGGGTGTGGGTGTCCTGACACGTAAGGAATATCTGAGTTACTTAGGAACCTACACACGTCTTTTTAGGGGACTGAATTATACAGATTTTAAACCAGGCAAGAGATCAGAGGCAGCTTATTTTTTAAAAATACAGCAAGTCTTTAAGACAGAAGGCTAGTTTCAATGAAACACCTCCATAGGGTAAGTCTTAAATTTTTCTCACGTAATTTTAACAATGACAACAAAAATATGAGTAAAATTGTAGGAATGCATATTAAATTGTATGCATTTATTGGAATACATTTGTGATTCCTTAAAACAAGATGAGTTATATGATTAAATTAAATATACAACGCAAAAGCACAGGTTCCCTGTGTGAGCTCCCATCTCTGCTATTTCCCCCACTGCTAAAATAATCCAGAAAGGCTTGCCTAATTCCCAGCAAACTCTTCTCTTTCTCCCATTTGAAATACCGTTATAATTTACTGGTATCTTTTCAAAGGCATTTATAAATACTTTGGTTTGCAATGACTTGTATACATATTTCTCCTATTATACCATCAATTTTGAAGGTAGGAATGATTGCTTTTAATTTTTTTTAAATTAAAAAAATTAAGCACCTTGCCTAATTCAGTGATTTAGACCAAACGGGTGTAGAAATTCTCTAAGATGCTTTAGAAGATGATAGAAATTGCTGTCTGTGTAATATTTTATTTCAATTCCAATTTTAACCCACAATTTCAACATTAGCTCGGTTGGCGATCTTCGACTACCAGTAGGATTTTTCTGGTTTACAGAGAGAACAAGCCTAAGAAAGCAATGACTTGTGGGAAGTTCCTGTGCTCTAACTAGAAGAGACTTAGATGTGCAAACTAGAGCGTGGGTTACAGTGGATTTGAGTAAATTTCACATATGCATGTAAGCGAAAGAAAGAACTAGCCTGATTTGGAATTGAGTAGATTACATATGGTGAGATAGAGGGAAAAGGGCAGGACTGTGACATATGTGTGCAATACCAATCTTAGAGGGAAGAAAAGAACAGCTGGGAAAAATATGTTGCTTAAGACAGGTCAGTACATATGTCACCAGATGGTAGCTAGCATCCACCAAGCAATGCTTTAGTGAAGTGGAGGTAAGTGACCAAGCATCAGAGTAAGTGGAACCAACTGTTCTTATACACAAGGTGCTCACATGTTGCATTTTATAACCCGTGCTTTTCTATATAGAAAGTTGGCTTTGATGCCTTCAGCCCTTACTCATTCTCTTCCCTCATTGGCCTGAAGCCTCTCACTACCTAAAGCTAATCTTAAAAATTTTCCAATCCAACAAACCATAAAATCTTAGGAAATACAAAGAACCCTTTCACTGAGTTACGTGAGCATACCAACTCCCAATAGCACTCACATGTAAATGGACATCAAGACTTAAACTGGTTCTGCCCTGGCCAGTGGCTCAGTTGGTTGGAGCATAGTCCCTTGTACACCGAAAGGTTGTGGGTTCGGTTCCTGGTCAGGGCACAGGCCTGGGTTGTTGGTTTGATTCCCAGATCAGGACTCTCAAGAGAGGCAGCCAATTGATCTATCTATCTATCTCTGTATCTATCTATCTATCTCTCCTTTCATCTCTAAGTAATCCTCAGGTGAGGATTTAAAAAAAAAAAAGACTTAAGCTAGTTCTGGCCATGGTAGAGTAACAGAGCAGCAGGAACCAGATTAACTCTCACCTTCAGCAATTATATAAACAGACAAAATGTAAAAAAATAAAATAAAATAAAAACAAAAAACAAACCAACAATGGTTTTAGACATTGGACCAACAGGCAGCCTAGGACTATGATCTATTAGAGAAAGAAAGCAAATAGGTTATCACTAAAATTTCCCCAGATTACTACCTGAAGGCAATGCTCAGGCTTCAGGACAACAGACTTGAGAAGACAGAGCAAGAAGACTAGAATTTAGAGGGCAAAGTGCCAGAGATGAGTGACCTACATAGAGAGTGTAGTAATGATGTCTTGCTTCATAACCAACTTAGCAGGTAAAAACAAAAACATTTATTTTTCTCAAATGGTTTCTGAGGATCAGGAATCTAGGAGTAGCTAAGCTGGATATTTATGGCTCAGGTTCTCTCATAAGATTAAAATCCAACTCAAGCCAGGTCTATAGTTTCTGAAGACTTAACTGGAGACGGACATGGAACCAGCCACATGGATGTCTCCATGGGGCTGCTCATCCTATGTTCCCTCCGAACAAGTGATCCAATAGAGTGCACCCAAACTATAAGCTATGGTCTTCTTTTAACCTAATCTTAATAAGGCTATTCTATTCATCTGAAGCAAATCACTAAGTCCATGGACCATATTATTTTATAGAGTATCTGCCCCTTTCTGTCCAGAAATGGTTTTGCATCTGTAATTCTGTTTTCCAAACTTTGTGAGTCTTCTGTGAATCTTTATGGAGTTTAGACAAAAGCTACACCCTCAAATTTCTGGAAGATGAGACTTCTCTATCTTAACTTTTTGATGAGACTGCTGAGAAGCAGTGCTCTTATACTTCTTAGAAGCCCTAATGTTTGATTGAAAGGATCTAGGAGATAACACACTTGAACACTTTAGAGGGCCTTCATTCTGCCTGAAAGATACTCTGAATGACCATATGTGATCTTTATGATTTTTTAACAAGGGATATTACAGTCATATCTTTGGCTTCCTCATTAGACCATGCTTTCCTGAAAATACCCTGTATATCATCTTTGCTATGATGCAGTTTGTTCTTAATTTTAGCATTATTTTCCAGAAAAAGAGGCTAAACAATTTTGAAGTCATCCAGTCCTGGCTGCTTTTTTGTTAACAGTCTTTCTTTAGTTTATCTTCTCTCCTTTCACATGTTCTATAAGCAGGAAGAAACCACGTGGGACCTACAAAAATTTTTGGAAATGTCCTGAGCTTGATGAACCAGTTCACTAGGTCCATTTTCTATTGCAGACAACAGTGTTAGTGAACTTATTGCCACTATATAACAAGGATTCCCCTTCCTTTAGTTTCCAATAATGTTTACCTCACTTTCCTATAAACCCTCATTTATAGCCTTACCAAAATAATTATATGGCTTTGACTAAAAACTTTTCTAAGGTAGCAAAGAAATTAAATTTGTGGTTAAAAAAAAAAACTTTCAAAAAAGAAATATCTAGTTCCAGATGGTTTCAATGGTTCATTCTACTGAACATTTGTTTTTAAAGTAACACCAATTCTACATAATCTTTCCCAGAAAATAGAAGACCGTAGTTCAGGACTCATTCTATGAGGCTGGCAATATTTTCATACCAAAACCAGACAAAGACAGAACAAAAAGGGAAACTACAGACCAATCTATCTCATGAACATAGTTGCAAAATCAACAAAATAATCGTAAATCGAATCCAGCAATATATAAAAAGCATAATGTAATATGAGCAGTGAGATTTATTTAAGGAATGCAAGGATAGTTCAATATTCTAACAGGGGTCCTCAAACTTTTTAAACAGGGGGCCAATTCACTGTCCCTCGGCCGTTGGAGGGCCGGACTATAGTTTAAAAAAAAAAAAAAAACTATGAACAAATTCCTATGCACACTGCACATATCTTATTTTGAAGTAAAAAAACAAGGTGGCAAAAACACCCGGCGGGCCGGATAAATGTCCTTGGCGGGCCGCATGTGGCCCACGGGCGTCAGTTTGAGGACCCCTGTATGTAATTCATAACAATAGGCTAAAGAAAAACAAACAAACAAACATGAGTTTACCAATTGATGCAGAAAAAAAGCATTTAAAAAAATTCAACATCCATGCATGATTAAACTTTCAGCAAACTGTAATAGGAGTAAAAAGGAAATTGTTCAACTGGGTGAAGAATAATTTATCTTTTTAAGCTCTAGCTAAGTGTGAAGCACTGGAAGCTGTTCCTCTAAAAACTGAGAGTGACGCATAGACTTCCACTCTTGCCACTCCTATTCAACATAGTATTGAAAATCCTAACCAGTGAAATAAAGCAATAAAACAAATAAAAGTAATATAAATTGGAAAGAAAAAATAAGCTGTCCCTATTTGCCAATGACATGTCTGTCTATATAGAAAATCCCCAAAATCAATGCCCCCAAAGAATTCTTGGATACCCTGGCCAGGTGGTCCAGTTGATTGAAGCATCATCCCATACCCTAAAAGTTGTGAGTTCCATTCCTGGTGAGGGCACATACCTAGGTTGTAAGTTCAATCCCCAGTTCAGGTGTGAATGGGAGACAACTGATCAATGTTTCTCTCTTACATCAAAGTTTCTCTCTCTCTTTCTCTCTCTTAACCTCTCTTTCAATTCCTCTCTCTAAACATATCCTTGGAGTAAGATTTTAAAAATTATTAGAGTAAGAAAAATTCTTAAGTCTCAAGATCACAGGACACAAGATCAACACCAAAAACCAATCATATTTCTATATACTAGCAATGAACAATTGGAAACTAAAGTTAAAATTCAATACCATTTTAAATTAATTCAAAACAATGAACTATTTATATGAACTATTGTAGGTCTTATCAAACATGTGTAGGATCTAGTTGCTGAAGACCACAAAACATTAATAATAATTAAAGACCTAAATAAATAGAAAGACAAAGTGGGTTTATAGTTTGGAAGAATAGAATTATTAAAGGTGACAATTCTGCCCAAATTAACTTTTTGTTTATATAAATTTCTATTAACATCCCAGCATAATTATTTTATAGGTATAGCCAGACTTGTTTTTTAAATATATTTTATTGATTTTACAGAAAGAACAAGAGAGGGATAGAGACTTAGAAACATCGATGAGAAACATCCATCAGCTGCCTCCTGTATACCCCCTATTGGGGATCAAGCCCCAAACCAAGGTACATGCACTTGATCAGAATCAAACTTGGGACCCTTCAGTCCAGGGGGCCGACACCCTGCCCACTGAGCCAAACTGGTTCGGGCAACAAACTAATTTTTAAATATATACAGAAACAGAAAGGAACTAAAAATTGACAAAGAAGAATAAAGTTCAAGGACTAACAGTAATGTTAAGGTTAGTCTATAGCTACAATAACCAAGAGACTATGGGATGCTATAGATCAGTGAAACAGAATAGAAAAGTCCAGAAATATTTTCACACAAGAATACAACTGTTTTTTGACAAAGGTTCAAAAGCAATTCAATGTAGAAAATATAGTATTTCAACAAATGAGGTTGAAATAACTGGATATCAAAGACCAAAAAAAAAAGAACCTCAACTTGAATCTCATATACAAAAATTAACTCAAAATGGGTCATAGATCTAAATATAAAATGTACAAGTATAAAACATAAATCTTCTAGAAAAAAATATGAAACAAAATATTTTGTCTTTGTGACTTATGGTTAAAGAAAGAATTCTTAGACATGACATCAAAATCAGAATCTGTAAAATAATAATAATGATTACCATTATTATTAATCCAAAAAATAAAATAAAATGATAGATTGGACTTCATCAATATTAAAAACTTTTTCTCTGAAAAAGATCCAAATAAGACAATGTAAAACTGGGCCACAGGCTGCAGGAAGCTACTTGAAAATATATTTGATAAAGACTTAAATATAAAAATTTTAAAAAAATATTTGAACTTATGACTAAGAGAATAAGAAATCCAACTGGAAAGTGAGCAAAAAAACTTGAAAAGCAAGTACATTCAGAAACAATCAGAATATGAAAAGATATTAAACATCAATTATTTGTAGATAAATATGAATTAAAATAATTGAATGGCATTACATACCTATAAGAATGGCTAAAATACAACATACTAACAATTTCAAGTGTTGTCAAAGGCCTGGAATCAACTGGAACTCTTATACATTAAATGTACTATTGAATAGATCACAAAGGCTTTGTGCTAAATGAAAAGTCAACAGAAAAACATTACATGGCTCCATGATTCCATTTACATATCATTATTGAAGTTATCTATATATATAAAACTGTAATATGGAATAGACTAAATGACTGAACAACCAGTCGCTATGACATGCACTGACCACCAGGGGCCACACGCGGAACATGGTGGGTATCAGCCACAGCAAGATGGTGGAGTAGGTGAGTGGGGGTGCCAGACCAAGGCAAGGGTACTGGTCACTGTCATCCAAGCAAGCCTCTTATGGTTACTAAAAGTTCTGTGCTCCCCTGTGCCACAGTCCTGCTGGCCGCGATTGCCCCACAGGGCTTCTCCACCTCCCCTTGCTCCTGAGGGATGATTTGGGGCAGTGGCCGCTGCTCGCACCCATTGCCAGCGGCGGCCCCGCTCACACTCGCTGCCACCGCCGGAGCCACCATTCACACCTGCCAGTGTCAGCCCCATTTGCACCTGTTGCTGGCACCAGCCCCAATTGCTCCACGCCATCAGTGAGGCTGGTGCTGTCAGTGCATGGGAGGGGAGGTAGCTGGAGTGGGACTGCCGGCAGACAGGGGACCGAGGGCCGTGGCAGGAGGGGCCGAGTGGGGACGTGAAGGATGGGTCGAGACCCCCCCTGTGCCTACCACAGCCTCACAGCTTACAGTTCCTTTCAAGGTGCACAAATTTGTGCACTGGGTCCCTAGTAAAATTATAGTGGTGGAAAACGTATCAGTGGCTTCTAGGGGTTAAGTTTTGGAGGAGTGTTGATTGGTATCTATCAACAAGTAAAAAAGGGAGTTTTTTGTTATAATGAAGCAGTTCTCTCTTAATCATAGTGTGATTACACAAATCTATACATGATAATATTTCACAGAACTATACACAAATACATATACAACTGGTAAAATCCAAGTAAAGTCTGTAGTTTACTTAATAATATTGTACCAATGTCAATTTCCTGGTTTTGATAATATACTATGGTTATATAAGATATTATCATTAGTGAAAATTGGATGAAGGAGTCATAGGAAATAGCTGTAAATTTTTTAGTACCGTATTTTCTGGCATATAAGACGACTTCTTAACCCAGGAAAATCTTCTCAAAAGTTGGGGGTTGCCTTATATGCCTAGTCGTCTTATACGCCAGAAAATACGGTACAAAGTTTTTCAAATAAACCTAAAACAAGCTTTTTCAAAGTACTTTAGGCTTTCACTAATACTCTCCTCAATGCTCACTGACCAGCTCCAAACCACACTCACAAATGAAGTTGTTGTTACAGCAATACTTACTTCAAGGCATCAAAATATGTATTAGTTAGCTACTGCTAATAACAAATTACCTCAAAAATTAGTATCTTAAAACAAAAAACATGTATTATCTGACAATCTGTTAGTGTTAAGAATCCAGCAAGGGTATATCTGAGTAATTCAGGCTCCAGATTTCCCATAAGGCTTCAACCAAGCGGTTGGCCAGATCCACAGTTTACAATCACTGACAATCTGACTGGGCTAGAAGGTTCTGGCTTCCCTTGGAGCAGCTATCCAAGAGGGAGCAAGAATGGACACCCAAGAAGGAAGACATAGTCTAATCTAATAAAAGAGAAACATGCAAATTAACTGCACCTCCACTATGCCCCAAGCCAGGCCCACCAGCCAATCAGAGTGACTATATGCAAATTAACCCAACCAAGATGGCAGCCAGCAGCCACAGAGCTGGAGCAAGCAGGAGGCTTGGTTGCCCCAGCAATGGAAGAAGCCAAGCTTCCTGCCTGCCTTGGCCATCTGTGGCCTCCGCTCAAAGCAACAAAGTTTCAATTTTGGAAGATAAATAAATTCCAGATACCTGCTTCCAGCCAGCCTCACTGGGAGCTTGGGTCACTGGGGGCCATAGCCAGCCTGCAAACAGCCATCAGTCACTCCCAGCCTGGCCACACCCTTATGGGGCAAGGGTGCCTGCTGGGAGGCTTGGCCAGCCTGCAAACAGCCATCAGCCCCTCATCCAGGCTGGCCAGCACCCCAGTGGGAACCCCACCCTTCAGGGCAAACCAGCTGGCCCCCACCCATGCACCAGGCCTCCATCCTATATAATAAAGGGTAATATGCAAATTGACCCTAACAGCAGAACAGCTGGGAATGACTGGTCACTATGACATACACTGACCACCAGGGGACAAACACTGAATGCAGGAGCTGCCCCCTGGTAGTCAGTGCACTCCCACAGAGGGAGTTCTGCTCAGCCACAAGCCAGACTAATGGCTGCCAGGATAGCGGTGGTAATGGGAGCCTCTCCTGTCTCCTCAGCAGTGCTAAGGATGTCGACTGCAGCCTAGGCCTGCTCTCTGCTGGCAAGTGGATATCCCCCAAGGGCTCTCGGGCTGCCAGAGGGATGTCTGACTGCCAGCTTAGGCCTGATCCCCCGGAGGAGCAGGCCTAAGCCAGCAGGTGGACATCCCCTGAGGGATCCCAGATTGCGAGAGGGCACAGGCCGGGCTGAAGAACCACTCCCCCAAGTGCACAAATTTTTGTGCACCGAGCCTCTAGTATTTTCATAAAAACCACAAAAGTAATATCCCATCACTGCTGTCATAATCTATTTGTCAGACATATGTTACCCAGTCCAATTCACACTCAGAAGGAGACAATAAGCTTCCACCATTTGATAGGAAGAATACTCAAAGAATTTGTGGACAAACTCTTAAAATTACAGGAGAGGGAGAGAGAGAGAGAACTCTGAAGTAATTGTTTCTTGATTGGGACAGCATGTGAAAAAAAACAAACAAACTACCATCTTGTGGGGAAAGCCAGAAAGCATTAGGCCAACCAATACCCCAGGTACAATGGAAGGACCTCACAATGCAAGTTGCATTTGATAGTACTATTAGAAAATTATCTGCTTGGTGGGGCTAAATTAGACCTATAATTAAAACTGATTTGAACTCACCCCAATAAAGCTTAAAGCAAGCCATAAAATGATTCATTTGATTCCAAGTAACTTAATTGCCTATCAGAACAAAATTATTTAAAGGAATAATAATAATAAGCAGCAAGGATGTAAAATTCTCATTATCTGGCATCCAATAAAAAATCCCAGGCACTCACAAAGCAGAAAAAATATTACTCTTAACAAAAAGGGAAAAGTCAATTAGTGAAAATAGATCCAGACATGACAGAAGTAACAGAATGAGCCCACAAAACAACTAAAACAGCTATTGCATAGATGCTGCTTTATAAGAAGATGGAGGAAAAGATGAACCTGATGAGGAGAGATTTAAAAAGGACCCAGTTGGAGATTCTAGACATAAAATATTTCAAATGAAATACACACCAGGGGGGATTGAAATCAGAATAGACACTTCAGGGAAAAAAGATTAATGAACTTGAAGACACAGCAACAGACTATGTCAAGTAAAGTATAGAGAGAGAGAGAGAAAAAAAACACAAACAAGAAATAGACTTGAATGTTGGTGAGTTGTGGGATAATAATGAATGATCTAACATATGAGTAAATGGAATCCTAGAGGAGAGATGAAATGGAAGAGGACAATGGAAACAAAACACTGGGGGTAGGGGAGGCTGGGGGAAGGGCAGGGGGGAAAAAGAGATATATGTACTAATCTTTGTAAAACTTTATGTAATAAAAAAAGAATAAAAAATTGAAGAGGCAGGGAGACTATTTGAAGAAATATGACTGAACATTGTCCAAATTTGATAAAAGTTACGACGTATATATGCAAGCAGAGCATACTTAATGAAAATGTTGCCAATGTATATCTTAATTAAATGACTAAAAACCAAAGAGAAATAGAAAATCTTAAAAGCAGGCAGAGGGGAAAAAAGATGCATTATGTAGAGAAACAAAGATAATAATAACAGCAAATTTCTTATCAAAATATATACAAACCAGAAGAGAGAATCCTTTAACAGATAGGTATTTTTTGTAAACTAGAGTTTCTCCTAGTCTGTGGCTTGCCTTTTTGTTTATTAAACAACTAGGGGCCCGGTGCACAAAAATTTGTGCACTCGGGGGGGCGGGGGCTCAGCCTGGTCTGCACCCTCTCCAATTGGGGAATGCTCAGGGCTGCTAGCTCTTCACCGCTCACCTGCCTGCTGGCCTGATCCCCTTCACTGCTCTCCCCTGCCGACCTGATCTTCCTAACTGTTCTCTGCCTGCCTGATAACCTGTAACTGCCTCTACCTCAACCCTGCCATCATGGCTTTGTCCAGAAGGATGTCCAGAAGGTCGTCTGGAAGATGTTCAGTCTAATTAGCATATTACCTTTTTATTAGTATAGATGTCCTTTGAAGAGCAAACATTTTAAATTATGTCTAATTTATTAATTTGTCCTGTATGGTTTGTCCTTTTGGTTTGCTATCTAAGAAATTTTTACATAACCCAAGATCAAATGTTTTTCTAAAAGTTTTAAGAGTTTTTGTCTTCCATTTAGGTCTCTGATCCATTTTGGCCTAATTCTGGTAGATGAGGTGAGATAAGATAAAGATTTATATTTTTATATATGAATAGCCAACATCATTAGTAAGTAAATAAACATTAACTGCAAATTAAAAACACAGGTAGATAATGCCACACACCCATTAGAAAGGAGAAAATTTTGCCTGGCTAGTGTGACTCAGTGGTTGAGTGTTGACCTATGAACCAATAGGTCCTCAGTTACATTCTGGATCAGGGCACATGCCCTGGTTGTGGGCTCAATCCCCAGTAAGGGGGATGCAGGAGGCAGCCAATAGATGTTTCTCTCTCACTGATGTTTCTACTTCTCTATCCCTCTCCCTTTCTGTCTCTCTAAAATCAGTAAAAACATATTTTAAAAGAATGGAGAAAATTTTAAATATCTGCAATACCAAATGTTTGCTAGGATGTGAAACAACTGGAACTCTCATACATTGTCAATGTGAATGCAAAATACAGCAACTTTGAGGGGAGGAGATGACAGCTTCTTATGTTTCTTAATCATACAACTCAGCAACCCATTTTCTAGATATTTTCCAAGAGAAATGGAAACATGTATATACTAAGTAGTGCTGGAATTTATTAGTAACTAGGGACCCGTTGCACAAAAATTTGTGCACTTGGGAGGTCCCTCAGCCTGGCCTGTGCCCTCTCGCAGTCTGGGACCCCTCTGGGGTTGTCCACCTGCCTGGTCATCCTGGGTGAGGGGCTGATGGCTGTTTGCAGGCTGGCCAAGCCCCCCAGTGGGGTCCCTCACCCTATTGGGTGTGGCCAGCTTGGGTGCGGGCCTGAGGGCTGTTTTCAGGCTTTCAGGCTGCCCACAGCTCCCACTGACTCAACATCCCAACAAGGCTGGCTGGAAGCAGGTTTCTGGGGTTTATTTATCTCCCAAAATTGATACACTGTTCCTTTAAGCCGAGGCCTAGGCAGGTAACGAAGCCTCCTGTTGGTTCAGCTCCATGGCTTATATAATTGAAAGAATGTTGCCTTAGTAGACTCTAGGCAGGCAGTTTCCTCCATCGCTGGTGCAGCGGAAGCCTGCTGTTTGCTTCAGCTCCATGGCTTCTATAATTGAAACAATGTTGCAACAATATTGCAACAATGTTGCCTGGAGCCTGGAGAAGCCCAGCCGGCCAGCAGACAGTTTACTCCTGGTGCGACAGAAGTCTGCTGTTTACTCTAGCTCCGTGACTGCCGGCCTCCATCTTGGCTGCATTAATTTGCATACAGCCACTCTGATTGGCTAGTGGGCGTGGCTTAGGCATCCCATAGAAATGGTCAATTTTAATATTACTCTTTTATTAGATTAGATAGCTCCAAACTGGAAACAACTCATATCAACTGGTGAATGGATAAACAAATTTCACTATATCTTTGTAGTGGAATTTTACTCAACAATACAAGGAAACAAACTACTGATACATGCAACAATATAAATGAACCTCAAAAGCATTATTCTAAGTAAATAATGCTTCTATTTATATAAAATTCTAGAAAAGGCAAAACCAAAGTGATGGAAAGATCAGTGCCAGGAACTGGCTTGTGGGCACAGAAGGCAAAGGGGTATGAAAGAGCCTTCTTAGGTGATGAAAATGCTCTATATCATAATTATGATACTGGTTACCTAACTATATTTTTCCAAACTCATTCAAATTGTATACCTAACAATGATGCAATCTACTATATGTAAATTACATCTTAATAAACCTATTTAAGGAAAGACTTGAGATGAATATGCAACATTCCCTGATGCTTCACTTTTGGGTATTATGAGTATATGTACCCAGGATTCCCCAGCTAAGGAAGAGTTACCATAATCTATCCCCTCTGCCCCATGCTACTTATCAAATTCCTTCACCTGGCTCATTACACAGTCCTCAGTCCCTTAAAGGAAGAAAAGCCTGGACACCCTGAGAAGACCTGATAACATCGGCTGCAAGCCAATCTTCTTTTCTGCCAGAAAAGGACCTATAATGATTTATTAAGATTGTTTTGCTTTGGGGAATAGAATTTGCCCAGATCTTTTGAGTCTTACTGTTGGACACTAACTCTGAGAAATGGATTTGAGGACCCAACATCCATTGCAATATGCAGGTTAGAGTGGGGCTTCCAAAAGTCATAAGTGAATTTTGATTTGAGTATGCTAATGAATGGTGTATGTAGTAAAATCCTGAATCCACACTGTGTTTAAAAGACTATGGGAGAGAGGAAACCAAGATGGCGGCATAGGTAAACACCTGAATTGACTGCCTGGCACAACCATTTCAAAATCACAATGAAAAGAAAAAACAGACACCACCCAGACCCACAGGAAGGCTGGCTGAGTGAAAATTCTACAACTAGAAAGAGACTGAGACTCAGAGGAGCTGCGGAAGCAAAGTACGGAGGTACTGAGGTGCGCGTGTGTGGGGTTTGGGGAGAGGGCTGGCGACCGAGGACACGGTTCTTTTTCAATCCAGAGAGAGCCACAAGCTCCCAGCAGCTCTGAACTCCAGTTCCAGGCTAGTTTCTGGGAGCCCAGACTCATATCCGGAGAAGTTGTACTGACTGGCACTGGGAGGAAATCCAAAGCGGGTTTCTCTCGACGTTGCTTGCAGCGATTACCTTGGGACACAGAGACCCAGTGTCTCTTAGCACAGGGCTGAGAATCAGCCATAGCTGACTCCCCAAGACCCTGCCCCACCCAAGCTGCGAGCAGATGCTTTTGCATATAAAAGGCTGAATAGCCTCAGGCAAAGGCTAAAATAACACCTCCTTGGAGATACAAGAGCCAGTGTACCCAGTGGTCAGAGGGGTACCATCCTAAATACAACTCCTCAAATTCATAAGGGACACACTCAGGGGCATCAAAGCCCCACTGAAATAACTCTTGTCCCATAAGGGTGTCTCCAGCACAGAAGTTCTCCCACTGTAGACACAGCTGATTCTCATAACCAAGTGGCTTGGAGGTCAATTCCTCTCAGTGATCACCTGACACAGAAAGCCACTCTATCAACCCAGAGAAGCAACCAAAATGCAGAGACAAAGAAACAGATCACGAATGACAGAAATGGAGGAAAGCAAATGACTGAATATAGAGTTCAAAACCACGGTTATAAGGTTTTTCAAAAATTTTCTAGAAACCACTGATAAACTTAGTGAGACCCTCAATAAATCTAAGCATACACTGACTAAAATAATGAATACTATACAGAGATCCAACAACAGACTAGAGGAACGCAAGAATCAAGTCAAAGATTTGAAATATGAAGAAGCAAAAAACACCCAACCGGCTAAGCAAAAAGAAAAAAGAATCCAAAAATATGAAGACAGTGTAAGGAGCCTCTGGGACAACTTTAAGCGTACCAACATCAGAATTATAGAGGTGCCAGAAGAAGAGAGAGAGCAAGATATTGAAAACCTATTTGAAGAAATAATAACAGAAAACTTCCCCTACCTGGTAAAAGAAGTGGACTTACAAGTCCAGGAAGTGCATAGAACCCCAAACAAAAGGAATCCAAGGAGGACCACACCAAGACACATCATAAATAAAATGCCAAGAGCAAAAGGCAAGGAGAGAATCTTAAAAGCTGCAAGAGAAAAGCAGTCAGTTATCTACAAGGGGGCACCCATACGACTGTCAGCTGATAGAAATCCTGAGAGTTGGCAAATCTCCCACAGGGGTTTCCTGACACATAAGGTAATGTCTACTGCAATAAGGTACCAAATGGAAACCACTACAACTCCACCTCTGAACCAAAATTATATATCAAAGTAATTCTGAATTACTGTGAATCTACAGAAATTAGTGCCTCTATCAAAGACTTAGAAGATGCAAAGGTGGTGACTTTTTTATGTTCCTATTTAAATCACTTATCTGCAGACAACAGACAAGCCTTGGAAAATAATAAATGAGTGTTGTATATTTAACCTATTTTAGCTGCTATTCTAGATACAATTTTTTGCTTGGACAAATAAATATAATCTCTGAAAATTAGCAGGCAGCTGTTTGGTAAAAGTTTTCCTTTATTCCTATAAATGTAAATCAATGGAAACGATTTGTTTTTACCTGAAAAAGATCAAAGTACAGCTTCCTCCTGGATAATATCTACTCTGATGTTTTCCATAATTTAGCCCACAGGGATATTAAAGTTGGTGATCCCTCAAGGATATAATGCTTGTCCATTAAATTAATAATGATGCTAATAGAACACAGAGGGTGTGATGTAGCCAGTCTTGAAGAAAACCATATATATTACATAGATTAAAGAGTGGGGATTAAGGGTCTACCAACTTAGTAAAGTTTCTAGTACTCCAATGAGACAAGTCAGGATCTCTCTCTCAAAGTAAAGAAATATTTTGGTGTACTACGCACCCCTACTAATATAAAAAACATTTTGTTGGTACTTTGAGATTAGGAGAAAACATACACCCCATGGGAGTTAGCCTTTCCCACATACTTACCAGTGGATCTAAAGGATGCCATATATTGAGTGTAGTTCAGAGCAACCGAAGTTTCCCCATTTGGCCTTGTCGGGGTTCAAATAGCTCTGCCTCTCTACCCTATAGACCTGGGGATTAAGAAGGACATCGGGCAAGTGTGTACTATTCCAGCCCTGGGTGGAGCAGTAGTGATTAGAAAATCAAAATGGAGACTGAAAAATTCTGGAGCTCTTCTGCAAATAATTCCTTTCTTTAAAAAGCTCTTTGCCTTTCAACTAGGCCATGACTGAGACTGACCACCTGACTGTGGAACAGGAGGCGGCCATGTAGACTGAGCTGCCCAAGTCCAATGCTGTTGTACTCTGTCAGAATATTGCCGCCATGAAGGAAGGCATTGGCCTGGCCTGTTCACGACTCTTTCCCCCTATTCTGGACTGATACATGGCATGTAATCATTGTTTAGTAAATACTTGCTAATAGATGGAGGAAAGGAAAAAGATAGGATGGAAGGAAGGAACAAGGGAGGATGGGGGGGGGGATTCCAGCTACACCTGCCCAGAAACATTCTCATCCAATAGAACTTGCATCAACAGGATAGCATCTAAGCAGGTCCTGAAAAGCCCCCATGAACAGTTCTCTCAAAATAGGAGCAGACTTACTCTAACCTCACTGAAGTGCCTCCCACAAACCTTCTCTATTGTTTCGTGGGAAGTTTTCTAAGAGCAGCTGACAATTACAGAGGAATAAATTCAGCCCCGGTTCACACGTTTCTCTGTGCAATTTGTTGGCACCAACCCCAAGTGGACAGCTGCAAAGGAGCTGTCCTGAAGCGCAGCGTGCTCAAGGGCAAGCAGCGCATCGTTCTCCCCTGAAAAGAGGCACCGCATGAGATAAGTTTCTCCACTGATTAATGGGAGGTGGTTAATGGCGAGAACCTAGAAAGAAGTCTGATTAAAGGATCGGTGAAAAAGAAGCCTGTCTAAGTATTACGTGGGTGAACTTCTTGAAGTTGAAGAACCTCCCAGAATGGAAGACATTTGTGTCCCATATGATTACTCCTCCATAACCCCCTCTGTGACAGAGGGGGTCATCCCTGGTTTATGCAAACCAGCTCTCTCTGTCAACCTCAGCCAGCCTCTGTTTCCACACACTCATCATTACTCAATGAGAGGGTAACTAAAAAATCATTGGTGGCTACTTCCCTCGCTAAAATTAACTGGGCCTCCACTAATATGCTGCAGCAAAAAAAAAAATATGATTACATTATAGGAAAATATTTGAATAATCTTTGGTTAAGAAAGCCTTTTGAAATAATATAGAAAGGCTAATAGTCCTAATGAAAAAGACAGTTGACTTCATCTCTTTAAAATAGTTTGTATCATAAAATATATATCTAAAAAGTAAAACGCACACACACACACAGGACAGACAAAGGGTTAATATCCTTAATATAAAAAGGGTTCTCATAAATTAATGTTAAAAGAAGACCAGCAGTCAAAAAGAAAAGTGTATAATGGATATAATATGTCGTTGAGAGAAGAGGAAATTCAAATGAGAAACAATACAAAAAAGATGCTCAACTTCACCCGCAGGGAGAATAATGCAGATTATTACAAAAAGATCCTGTTTTGAGTTTTTTTTTTTTTTTTTTTTACTGGTAAAACCCCTCAAAATAAAGTGTTAAGACTCAGTGCAGGTGAAGTGTGAGAGGGGAAAACAGACTTGACCTGATTCTGAGAGTGCGTCCTAAGCCCTCTTTGGAAAGGAAACTGGACATCTTCAGCAACATGTAAACCACACATGGTACTGATGCATCAAGCTCCCTTGAAGAAATCTCTCTTGAAGGGAGAGAAGCCATGACACCTAAGGATTTTGTCCAATGATGTTTATGGCACCGCTGTTTCCCGTGGCACTTACAGTGCAGGAAAGCCTCAATGTCCATCATTAAGCAAATGATTGAATAATTTACAGCACACCGTGCTGTGGAATAGTCCCAATTACTCTTCAAAAGCATTGACCTTTGTGTTCCGATATGCCAAGACAGTATGTTCTATATTGTATGATTTTGTAAATGTTAGTCATAATGTACAGGAATAGTATTTCCTCTGATAGACAGTGGCTGTATACGTTTGTATGAATACACAGAAAGGGGTGGCGGAGTATACAATCAACCATTGAAATATATCAAAGGAACGTGGGTGTATGTTAGATGAACTAGAGAGAGCTACGCAGGGAAAAACTTCTCAGAATGTTTTCTATTGTGTCACTTAATTCCCTGTAACTTTTGAAAAATCTACTAAAAAGTTTTTTAAAGAAAAAACATTGCCATTCAAAGTGTTCAATGCTCCTCTGTGTTGCTTTATTTATACTTTTACATAATTGACTCATTAATGTTTATTGAGCAAAAGTACACAGAGAAAATCAGTCATTCTAGAACAATTGCCTTCTAAGAGAAGACTTTAAATAATGCCACAAATTGTTCAGGAAAAGCTCTTATTTTTTTTCTACTATGATTTAGCTGTTAATTATTTGGGCATGTGTTTTAAACCTATGACTGATGATGCCCTTGAGGTTTTTTTTGTTTTTTTTTTTTTTCAGCTTGGGAGACATTTGTTTTAAATTTTTACAATTTAACAAAAATACACTTGATCCATAGGAGAAACTACCCTGGCTGGAATACCTCTTACTACATTAAGGTCACATATCATATGACTATTTAAATTAGAACCAGAAACATATGTCTTCCTGTTTCTGGAAAGTCTTTCAAATGTTATCTCAGGATAAATAAACTCTTATAAAAACTCAAGATAGATTATAAGCTGGTTTTTCATCTCAGAAACATACATGTATGTGCTAGATATTGATTTTTGTTTTAAAACGCTTAGTGAAAAGAGTGTTGTTCTCTTCTATGAAGGCAACAATGCATTTCTGTTGATCTAAACAGTAAATTTACATCACATTAATTCATGATTTCTAAATGTTCAATGTGTAATTCTATACTATATTTATATGCTTAACTAAAATATTTATATATATAATATATATATATTATATATATATGAGATTGCTTCAAAAGCTTTTTCAAGTTTCTTAAGGAAACCTTGTTTTAGAACAAAATTCACTTATAAAAATTCAACTACAACACAGAAAACTGTTAGGAAAAACACTGACTTCAAATAGCTGTGGATAAACTATGTGTAGTTAACATGTCTTCCTTCTTCCTTCTTTTTGTTATCCAACTAAAATAGCCCCCTTCTCTGAAAAGGAGAAAGGATCATTTTAGTAATTAAAACGTTTTTCTTTGATTACAAATATTTATGGATTTAATCTCAAATTCTCCGTGAAAAGCTTTCATGGACTTACAGCATTCTCCATTATAACGATATTTGATATATTAAATATCCTCCGCGTAAATGACATATATTATTTACATATTACAAATTACTAGTCACATGTGACTTGTTTAATGTAAACTACAAGAAATCTGGAAAAATACTACCGTAATATTCTTACTTTATCTACAGTGTTTAGCAAGACAAATGAAGAGGAAAGGAAGAGAAATTTATAGACGGACATAAGCTCCAAAGCCTCACACCTACTGGCGGACTTTATTCAGATTTCTTTCCTTGGCTGTCTAGGTTCTATTATAAGCCCCTAGGGCAGGGGCTGTGTCTGCTCACTGTCGGCACTCAACAAATAATAAATAGCGCTATTAACAGCAGTACATGTGGGTAGAATTTGGATGGTTATTATTTTTTTTTTAAGAGCACTGTTCAACAGAACACTAATTGGATTGTCAGTCAAGATTTTCTTGATCTTGTCTTAGGTGCATTATGCTACAGAGAAATGCTTGAAATGATCATTTTTACTTTTAAAAACACAGCTTAATGAAAAAGCAATGTAGTAAATTGCCAGGGGCTGTTTTACATCATGCACAGTGTTGTGTTTCCCCAGAACAATTCAATTCAGTGGAATTCCCTGGGAAGTTTAGTCTAAGTTGAAATAAAAAATTGTTGCTGCCTGAAAGATTGCATGCTTGTCTGATAGGCAGAAATTTCTAGAATAAGTAGCATTCTTTCAGACACAAAGCCCTTTTCCATCTTTACACCTGAATCAGTCCCTCGAAAATGAATGACTCTCTGCAGAATTCAGCTGTGTTTTTTTTTTTTTTTTTAATTTGATAAAATCAGTTTACGGATACAGTGTCATATACACGTACATACTTAAACACAGTTGAGTTGGTAAAATAGGTTTCTGTGGGATTTGCTTGTTTTTATTCATTACTCAAAAACCCAAAACAAATACTGCTAAGTTTAAAACACTTAATAGGTCAAATGAGTCTGCGTTCTTGTAGTAGTAGAAGTGTAAAATAAGGAGCTAAATAACAACTAAATTTTGTTGTCAGAGCTCTGAACATAAAGTATATAGAAATGTCGTCATTGCTGTTACTGTGTTTTTTACTTCTAGTATTTCATTAGGGTTTGATTCTTTCCTATAGTTTCCTGCTCTATGCTAAAATTACCCATCTGTTCTTGCATGTTGTCTAACTTTGCTATTAGAGCCTTTAACATATTACAGTAAACCCTCAATTTTGTGGATCTCGATTTATCAGACCTCGGATTTAATGGACAACATTTCTGATCTGTATATCACAAGTGAAAATTAATACGCTGTGAATTTTAAAATACTTTTAACCAAGATTTGCTTATACATAAATGAATACGTTAGGTTTTTGTTATTAATTCACTGTTATTTTTTTATTGAATTTTTACAGAGAGGAAGGGAGAGAGATAGAGAGTTAGAAACATCGAAGAGAGAGAAACATCGACCAGCTGCCTCCTGCACACCCCCCACTGGGGATGCGCCCGTACCCAAGGCACATGCCCCCAGCCAGAATCGAACCTGGGACCCCTGAGTCCGCAGGCCGACCTCTATCCCCTTGAGCCAAACCGGCCAGAGCAATTCACTGTTATTTTTAACAGATTTTAGTGAATGGGCCATATGTTGGCGAAAAAAACTGTAGTAATTTTGCCAACATAAAAAAAGCATTACATATCTACAGCTATAGTATAAATCCGCATCACTCTGGGTAATTGGATCTGCAGGCATCACTTTTTGCAGCAGTTTTAACTCCCCTGTTCTCTCACGCACTGAGCCACACCCCAGCCGTGTGCGTTTGATAACTCACAGTGACTGCTGAAGGCACCCACTCGGTATACAGCTAAAATTACAGTAAAAAAAATTTTTAAAAGACCTTCTTATCAATAATGCAATAAAGTTCATGATAGTTTTTCATGAAAAAAATAACAAAATTACAGTAATACATATAGTAAACTTTTCTGTGAAATTAAACTTTTCATGCATACTTAATTTTAATGACACAAATGTGTCTACATAAAGTAAAAACAGATACACTAATTTGCCAATTTTTTAACATATGCATTCAGAAAACCTACTTTATTATGGAACAGAATTTTGGCTTTAACAGTTAACTCCTCCCCTGAATTAATCCATTATATTGAGGTTTTACTGTAATAATAGTTATTTTATATATTTATTTGTTTGTTTGTTTGTTTGTTTAAAGAGGGAATTTATTAGAAAAATACAAAAGGTTTTTGCAGGGATTCCCACAGCTGTGATGAGTTCATCGCTAGAATCACACCTTTCTGAAGGGCAGATCATGTTGTGATCATAAACCTCTATTTCTGGGTTTTGCAAGATCAGAAAGAGAATATCCCAGAGGATGTTCTTCCCTGTATTGTGCACAAGGGACTAGAACGTGGATTCATTTTGCTTTTTGGTCCTTATAGTCCTGATGCTGTCCTCAAACGTGTCACGCACATGTTGGCAGACATTCATGAGCTCAGCCAGGCCTCTCTGAAATGGTTCAACAGCTGGAAGAGCACCTCGAGTCTGAATTCGTAAAGTAATCTTACTCTCCGAAGGATGGGTTGTAGTCTAACCACAACATTCCACATCTGGGTTCTTCGTGATCATGCAGCAAAGAGTATTTTCTAGGGTCTGGTCCTCCTCGGCGCAAAGCAGGTGCCACACAGTGTCTACCTGTTCCAGCTGCCTGGACCATTCCCAGAGCTGACTTCCTCTCACCTTCAGCCATTGAGGTCTTTAATCCAGACACTTTTCTCTCCACTCTTCCCTCTCAGGGACGGCTTCCAGGATATAAAGGTGGAGCTGGAGGAAGGTGCGCTCTGCCTCACATGGTGAAACGTGCGACAGAAGCAGGAAGGCTTAATAATTATTTTAAGTTCCCTGTCAGTTCCTGCATTTGGGTTGTAACTGAAGCTGGTTCTGGTGATGACTGTCCATCTTCAGACTGCATCTAGTCTTCACTTTTCAAATGCCTTATCATTGTTGTTAGAAGTCAGACAGGTAAGATTCTGAAGCAAGTTTAGCTTATAGGTGAGCATACCTTTTTCGCTTCTTCACCCTTCGTTTCTGTGTGTGTGTGCACATGTGCGCCCGCGGGGAGGGGGGGTGCGGGGGGGGGGTGTTAATCTAATCAAATATCAGGCTGGGTTTAAAGTTTGGTGTTGCTATGGTTACCTTCCCTGTCCCAGAGGCTTCATATTTCTACAGTGACTCTCCAAGTTTGGGTGAGGGCCAGTTTACCAGAGAGCGCTTCCCCACGTCCAAGGCCACGGGAGAAGCTGTCTCCCTGACCAATCCCTGCTGTACTCTGGTTGTTTTCACTCAGGGTTTCTTCCCCTTGTGGTGGGAAGCAGGGGGCAAAGGGCATTCCCTGACGGTCTGAGTAAGCCTCAATCTTAGCAGCCTCTATGAACTTGTGGAATGTGTCCCCCTTCTAGCGGTGGTGAAGGGGGGGTGCGGGCTAACAAGTATTGCAGCTGGCTCCCAGGGACAGCTCTTCTCTTCTCTTTTTTCTTTTCTCCCAGGAGAAACAGTGACAATTGTTCTTGCTCTTTCCCTTGCAAATTAAGCTTTTTGTTCTATGAGAAAGATAGGGGAGATGGGACAGGTGGGATTTCTGACATCGTCATTGTTTCTCTCTCGCAGCTGACATTACTAGGGAGAGTTCTCAGCAGCTCCGTCAGTCTTTCCCTTGAAGCCCTCCTGGAGTTCAGGGAGTAAAAGCTGCAGCCCCTGGAGCTACACACTCTGAGGATGGCCTAGGCTTGGCCTTGAGTAATTCTTACAAGATTACATGCCATATGATGGGCTATGCCCCAGGTAAGCAAATACTTTCTCTGCTTAAAGCTGCCCCTTGGTCTGATGCTCTGTACTGTGGGCCCCATGCCAGCGATTCCATCACGCTATCAAACTTCAAATAGTCGTGCTCACTGAGACCCCACATATAGGAAAGACAACCCAAGCTCTGAATATTATCCATTCTTTGGGGAAGAATTTGCTGGCCTGGCCAGAGTGAAAGGGGTACAATGTAGTCATCATGGCACTAACTCGCCAGTTGGTCTCCTCAAAGAATGGTATCAAAATGGGGGCTCGGTGTCAGTCTTTACCTTCGACACTGGCTTCTGCTAGATCAGCAAGTAGGAGCAAATGTTATTGGGCAAATAAAGAGTCTCCACCTCTTCCATCAAGGCCACTTTATTCATGTGTCCATTGTAGCTGCACTAGAGTGGCCAATGAGAGAGGCTGGCGAATTGAATGCCCTTCGCTAGGTCACTTTTAATTCTTGCCTCTTCTATGAGCGATGTTCTTTTGTGGGCATTACCATATGATGCAACAAACAATATTCACACCCTACATCCACTCTCATCCTGGTATGTCCATTCATAAACGTCTACCTCATATCTCCTTGTACTCCTTTTCAATTTTTCCCCTTTCTTTTCTTTCTAGACCCGTGTCTACCATCCAAAGAAAATGATATGTATAAAATGAAGTATTGTCTACTCCTTTTTTTTTGGTTAATCCTCACTCAAGGATATTTTCCATTGGTTTTAGAGAGAGTAGAAGGGAATAGGAGAGATGGAGAGAGAGAAACATCCAACTGAGAGAGACACATCAATTGGTTGCCTCCTGCCCTTCTGCACATGCCCAGACCACGGCCAAGGAGCAAGCCTGCAACCGAAGTCTGTGCCGTTGACTGGAATTGAACTTGCCACTCTTCAGGCCAAGGTCTGATGCTCCATCCATTGAGCCAAACCAGTTAGGGCAGTCCATTTCTTTTAATGTTTAAGATGACTCTGCTACTAAGTACTTATGTTTATTAAACACGAATTCTGCTTATGCCTAACAAGCTCTTTGCTTACTATTTATTTATATGCAAAAATTTGAATGTTTTCATCTCTGTTTTACAAACTATAGAACTGTTCACATTTCCTAATAGAATTCAGCATTCTGAAAGGTAAATGTACATTACACTGAGCCTCAGAATTTCTTTTTGTTTTCGTCAACATGACAGTCTTGTAAGGGTGCCATCTCTCCAGTTAAACATGATTACATTATAGTTGGCCTGTAACTCAAGAGCAGTCAATCGATTGCCTGGAAAAAGCCACACAAGAATTAGAAACTTCCTTTCTCTTAATAATCTGAACTGTAAATAAATAGTCAGAGGCTATTTGTTTGGTAGTAGAATCAGAAAGTGAAAGAGAGAAAAAAGAAACCAATAAGTAGGAAGAGTAAATAGAATCCACATGTACACCCAGTCCAAAAGCCCTTCGTAGGAAAAAGCACATTATTGGCTTGGCAGGAAACACAACCTAAGATGAAGACATATACAGTGAAGAGACAGAAAACATAGCTGATAAATATTAACAGAATAGAGGTTGGTAGGCTTACAATTCTTAGGAAACAGGTGATAAGGCTACTTAGGATGTTGAAAAACTGGCCAGTCCCTAAATTTTCTGAGATCTGACTATTCTGACTCTGGTAATTTTAATGATACCTAGTTGGGGAGCTTTTTAGATATTCACATGAGATAGACCCCAGTGATTAGGATTCCTGTTGGCTTGTTTTGTGTATTCATTATAATGAAATGAACTTAATTTTTTCAAGATGTACCTATGTAATCACCTGAATATTTCCTAGGTATGAATTCTCTCAAATTTATGTTGGCTATAAAGTGTTACTACAAAACATCAAGTAATTCCCATAAAAATTTTTAAAAGGCATCAAGCGATAATATTTGGCATATAGACTTTATGTTTTCTTCAAGGTTAATCTATACATCATGATGAATAAAGCTACTGCCGTACTTCCTTACATTCTTCAATGCATCTAGCATATGGTGGTAATTTTAGGAAACGGACTTAAGGGACTAAGACAAAGGTTGGTAAAGAATTGGTTTTGGAAAGGATCAGCAAATAAACGGCAAGTGTGCCATCACTCCCTTCTCTTAAACCTATTGTTGATAGTATTAGTTAATCAGAGTTTTGTTTCTCCCTAAATCCCGACAAATTCATAGTTATAAATATTCATGGCATTATATTTCAGGTCTCACTGCCAACATATGTAAGCCAGCACTCGCAATTAAGCCTATTTGCCATCCGTGTGCTATTTCCTCCTTTGGACTCTTGCCTTTAGTGCTGGCCGTTTTCTCCAAGTGATTAATGTAACCTCATTAAGTTAATGAATCAGGCACTTTAGCATTTCTGCGGGGACAGAGGAACTAAAATTATTGGCTATGTGCTATTCCATACACTAATACAGTGTTTAAATTTATTAAAGTTGCTTATAAAAACTAAGCATGATTTAGAAAACCTCAATCTCTAAACAATTACCAACCCTTAGACATCATTAAGAAAGGGAATCAAGAAAGCTTAAAAGGCCCTCGCTAGTTTGGCGCAGTGGGTAGAGCATCGACCTGCAGACTGAAGGGTCCCACGTTTGATTCCAGTCAAGGGCACACGCATGGCTGCAGGCTCGGTCCCCAGTGGGGGGCATGCAGGAGGCAGCCAATCAACGATTCTCTTTCATCATTGATGTTTCTATCTCCCTCTCCCTTCCTCTTTGAAATCAAGAAAAATATAGTTTTTAAAAAAGAAAGCTTAAAATAAGGATATAGATAACAATACCAAAACTAAAAACTTCTAAAGGCCCAAATCACCTTAAAAAAATAAAACAATAAACACTGGGGGGAAATATCTGCAATACACACAATATACCAAAATGATTAGTATCACTAGTAAATGAAATATTCCTAGGTACAAATAAGCAAGTCCCCTGAATGACTATATATGAGGCATTATTATAAGGGGCACCAAAGCAAGACAATGTTCTGAAATACTTTTTTGTCCTATCTCTAGTTACACGAGTACAACTTCATAGATGTGCAGGGTGTTTCTAGCCTTAAAAATTCCAATTTAAAGTGATAATACACTTAAGAAAAAGGATGACTTTAATATACCTGAGTTAGAATTGATTGGAAATAAACGATGACAACTCTCACCTTTGGTGCCAGTTAGAAATGGGCCATGCTAGATAGAATGAACAGTAATTATGCAAGACCTGTGTAATTTTCCATGACTCTTGAAATAGTTTTCTACTGAATTGTCTAGACTCAATATCCTAAGACAGCATATGAGTCTAGGCAATATTGACTGCTGGCTGTTACCATTAGGTAGACATGGGCTTGCACACAGATGGATAACAGAACCACCCATCCCTTGTAGTCTTGTCCTCTTCCCACCAAACTGTAACTTGGATGTGGCCAAGACCGCACATCTAATTAGAAATTTACAAGACAAATAAGGGTCAGTGGAACATGTTAAATCGCACAAGGAAAATGTAATCAGCAAAATACAGACCATGAAAAATTGTACAGGATAAACAACTCTTTTGTTTCTTCAATAACAAAAACTGGGAGAGAGGGAAAGGGAGAATCTATAGACTAAAAACAAAACAAAGTAATATAATTAAAATAGTTTTAGAACACATCAAGCATTCACAACTTATGCACCTTAGTTAGATACTAATCTGAAAAACAAGTTGTTCAAAAGTTTATGACAATTAGAGAAAGTGGACACTGATGGAATATTTGATGAGAATGAGATTGTTAAGTGTACTAATAACATCGTATGAAAAGAGATTCCTCATTCTTTTAAATAGTTACAGAAATAAATGATAGAATATCTATGGCAAGCAAATGTACTGGTTTGCCCGGGATTGAAAGGTTTCTTGAAACTTGGAACTTCCAGTGCTAAAACCAAAACTATTCTGTACAAATGGTGATTTCTATCAAAATAACTGGGATAGATGTTGTGAAGTTGGTGGGGCTAGCGATAAAACCTAGTAGACTTTTGGAGGATGATTGTAAAAGCAGATGTATATATTGGAAAATGTTCACATTTAAAAAAAAATCACATGGACCAATATTGCGTTATTTGTGGGAAGGTGGAATAGACTTTACTAATCAACGTTGGGAAACTTCATAAAAGTATTATATCTAGATCATTTACAGAACCAATAAAAACTGAGTGTGAAATATACTTATCCAAGATAGTGCAATGATAATTTTGTCAACAAACTTGGTACTTGTGTGTTAGACAGTGACATAGGCTTGTACTGACGTCTTGAAAGTTCATCTATGATTGTAAGGTTTCTCGTGTAATAGTACTGCTAACAATCAACATTTCCTGTGAGACCTCTTGACATAGCAGAAATATGAAAAATCATGACAACAAAACAATAAATTCTGTTTTCTTATAGAGCTCAGGAGATGTGAATACACAATAAATGTATGCACTTATCCCAAATTTAACATGATCTGTACACCTATTAATACTTAAAATTGATGCTTGAAGGTAGATGTGACTAAAAAGAATGTGTTGAAAGTTTTCACAGGGTAAAATAGAACTTGTGGGGTCTACTTTTTTGAACACTGCACGTGTACCTTTGATGTATACAACCTTCACAGTTCAAGTGATGACATGTGTAGTTTATTTCTTGTCCTAACAATACTGAATCAACAATGTAAAAATGGAAAGTTCTTTTAAAATAACTTTTCTAGTCAAGTCAATGGTTCAGTGATTTGTGCAAATCACATTCCAAACAGCATATTCTAACAACAAAGTTCAAATTTCTTAATGAAGGAAATTAATTTACCTACCAGTCATATTTCATTTAAATTGTGTGATGAATATCTTCTTTGCTCTGTTTATCCCCTAGACTTAAGAAAGATTCCATTATTCTTGGCAGGTTTTAAAAAACAAATTCTAGGGAATTGATTTATGTTTTTCAATGCATTTATTTATTCATAAAACTGAGATGTAGAAGCTTGCAGACAGGTTCTAGAAGACCGCGTGAGCTGTGAAAACACTGGCTGAGTTGCACATGGCTTGAGCCACGTCTTCAAAGTATTCTTTACAGGTAAACAGTCCAGTGCTCAAACTTTGGTCAGAGAACTTTGAAAATATCAAGGAGAAACAGAGCAAGTGAGCATATTCTTATTGCCTGCAAAATGAGCAAAATGCCAAGAGCTTTAGATTCATGCAGCCCCTGACAATCTTTCTGTGAATCATGAGCACAGCAGATATGGGGTGGCAAATGTCGTGTGGCTGCTTCACAGTTGGCTGAATTATGATATCAAAAAGGAGAGGAAAAACTGGGTTGCAGGAGAATCAAGAGCCCAGACCAATCTATTTTTGTCCTCAAAACATGTCCTGCTTTAAATTATTCTTGCAACTTTGTTCTGCATTCTTTCTTCATCCTCCATAGTTACTTATCCAACCTTAAACCACACTTCTGTTAAAAAAAAAAAAACCCTTAATCAATAAAGGAAAAAAATAATTAATTAAAATTTTAAAAAGGAAAAATAAATAAAATACTTTTACCAAAAACATAACACTAAAAAAAAAAAACAACAACAGAAAACAGTGTGCCTGCCATCTCCTAAAAGAAGACTCACAAGATTCCCTAAAATAATAATTCCTTCTCCTTCCCAGATATTCTCTTAGTGCTATCAAGCTATCTTTGTTATGACATTTCTTAAAGATAGCTTAAACCCATTATTTGTTATGTATGTGTACCTTCTAGTGAATAGGGGTTTTAGACAGTAGTGACCATGTTTTTAATATTCTTATATGTACAGTAGCTCTAATATCACACTCTGATAGAATATCTATATATATATAAAGAGCCAGGGGCTGTCACATCCAAAACAACCGAATGGATGACCAAACAGGCTGAGTGGGGCAACCAGGCTGGCAGGGGGGTGAGTGAGGGATGACCAAATGATTGAGCAGCAGGCTGTTTGGAATGACCAGGCTGGCAGGCGGTTAGTGAGGGACGACCAAACCACTAAGAAATAGACTGCATGAGGTGACCAGGCTGGCAGGGGAGTTAGTGAGGGACAACCAAATGATTGAACAGCAGGCTGTGTGGGGCAACCAGGCTGGCAGGGGGGTTATGAGGTGCGACCAGGTTGGCGGGGGCAAGGGGGCAGTTAGGGGCAACCAGGCCAGCAGCGGGGGCAGTAAGGGGCA